>JARUPZ010001128.1:0-24186 GCA_031213475.1 Nereocystis luetkeana | reverse complement strand
GCCTGCTGTATGAAGAGTCGGATTACGTGAATGCGAGCTGGTATTGAGTCTGTAAGTACTACTCTAGTTCCTGATATGGCACGTCAGGATGCTTATGTACAGTATTGCAAGGGCAACTAGACAAGTTGAAGTATGCTACCACCAATATTTGGTTTTGCGCTGTGTTGTATGTTGTATGACACTGTAGACTACCTCCATACGGTACTGCAGTTGGATACGGAACCGTCAGTGCCGGCAGGTTCGACGCTCGTGCTGTGAGATATTTGTTCACTCTGTTTCATGCCGTACCCGAACCTATGCTTTAGGCTAGATACGGCACGCTCTTCTACTGCAAGGCTCTCACTACTGCATACCTTACACTCTGTCGCTGCAGTACCGTCAGCATGTACTCTTTCAGCACTACATACAGTCAATTTACTGTTTTGTTTCGCTTTATTATCCTTCGGCGATTTGGTAAAAACACACCTTGAGCTCCCTGCACTTCCACATTTCGAATTATTGCACCATGTAAGGTTCTTCCTTGTGATGGCGGTCAAAAGACAGACTTTTCGTCATCGTTGAAACTGGTCGGATCACCCTGGGAGGACGTGCCCAAAGTCATGGCACTTTTCCACTCTCGTATCTGCTTGCACTCTCCTGACAGTACACCGGAAGCAACCATCGACCCCCACGCAATCAAATACCTCCCCCTACTACCATGCAACAACTGCAGTGCGAGACTTGAGAGTGGAGAACCGACAATAACTGGCAGAACTGAACGATGGTCAAGACGCGTTCGAAATCCGAGCCCCCCACTCATATCGCGACTGGACCAACGCCTCCACAAATCTGTTCAGCTGGGTTAGCCGCATCGCCTTGCTCGCTCGTGCCATCGCTAACCTCAAGCAAAGGATTAGTGATTTTGTTGACCCTTACGGATTGAGAGTAATCCAAGCTAATAATGCACGAGTCCTGGCTGAAGTAACAGGCACCCCTCGCCAATACGTCTCGCCGTACAGACGCGCGTGGCGAACCTCACTGATGGCTACTTTCGAAGATGACTTGATCCCCCACATACGAATGGAGCTCATTATTTGCGAAGACCCGTCACTCTTATACCAAGCCTCACGTACGTACGTGGACTAAAAAGAACGAGACCAACGCCTTACGCGGACCTCCCACCCCACCCCCGACCACGTACTCCCCTTCCCTTACCGGCACGTCCCCTGGCCGCGACCGACAGCTCATCGCATCGAAGGCCAACATCGAAAAGGCAATCGGCCGTGGCAACAGCGTCACCTTCGACGCTGAACCACACGGTCCGGCTGAAAAGCAAGGCCGATCAGCGAGAACTTACCCCCCAAGGCCTGCAAGGCGGCGGTCGCTGCAGGCAAAGAGTGTGAGTATCGTGTGTGTCTCCCACGCGCCCCGAGTGCCGGTTGGCCAATGCGCGCGAGAAGGAGGGCTCTGTAGTTTGCAAGGCTGATGATTGAGGGGGGCCTCGCCGCTTGCCGTTTAGCTAGGACCACCGAGCTCGCGGTGCAAACGATAGCGCAAGCAGCTAGCGTAACCGTAGCCAGCGTCGGTAGACCTAGTGATAAGAGGAGGGCTACAAGTGGCCGAAACACGAGGGCCACTCCTCTGGCGAACACCCGTGCAGGACACGTACATGCAGACAACCAGTCAAATGCTGTATCAGACTTACCGAACAAGCAGCATGGAGTGGGACACAACGTAGAAACGACCGGCAGAATCGACAAGAAGATTAGTCCGCGTCAGAATGTTACGTTGTCACTTGCCGTGATACCGCGAGCCTTGCATGTTTCTGCTGTAAACCACAATTTAAGCGAGAAGAAGAATCACCATCGAGGTTTTTCATCATGCAAGGCTAGCCAAGAAAAACACTTCAATGCTTTCCACGCGTCAGTGATGAGTGGTTATTCCAAGTACCCCACCGCTTTAAACTCGAGGTCGAGATGCTTACAAGTAAGCGCCAGAGTCAACTATCATCGTGCGCACAGTATCACCATTGACGCAGCAAGAGATGAACCGTGCATTTCTGTTCACTTCGTCCAAACAAAATCAGCAACGGAAGACACTGAAGTTCTTGTTGTGCCCGCAGGAACGATCAACCTCAGGGCGTGTCTTAACTCCCACCAAAGAGCATGGGAACGAGCGGAACGGAACGAGGCTGTTCGTGGTCATTCGTTCCGTTCCTATCTAAAAAACTTGTTCATGCAGAATCCTGGGCCTCGCCAGCCGAGTCGGCACGAACGGTATCTTTTGCACATGCCATGGTAAATTGGTGTCCACATCCATCTTCGGGGGTGTCCATCTACATCAAATAAACTGCTATTTGTTCCCGTTCGGTCTGGCCGTTCGGTCCTCCCAAACAAGAAAAAGGGGTGCAACACTTCTTCTTCCTCCCCCTATATACTGTTTTTCTCGGGCTGCACTGAATCTATTCGTTTCCCACAACCAATCAACACCAATTCATGAGGCAAAAAATATTCCATTCGGTTCGCCCCAATGCTCTCTAGGGGGCGTTAAGACACACCCTCACCAGTGCTTAAGGTTCACCTCCCGAAATGTTAGGATGAGTTCGCTTTGAATTGGCGTTAACCCTTTTAGGACCCCAGTCCCGTTTTGGGGGCAAATCACTTGGAATTAGGAAGGTTTGTCCCCAAATCGGGACTGCGGTGCTCAAAGGGTTAAGCGATATTACCCTGCCAGTCGAAGCGCTTGTATTGCCCTCTTTAGGGCCAGATGTTACGCTACTCGATGACTCTATTATGAACGCCTTCGGCGGCGTCCTCGATTGGAGTACGGGGCATTTGTCATTCGAAACATGTCAAATCAAAATAAAGCATGTCACCGTAGAGTGAATGTTACGGCACCCCTCGAGAATAGTGCGACAGCTAAGTGCTCCGTCGTCTCAGTTAATGCTAGTAGTGCCGACCCGTACCGGTGTTTTGGTAAACAAACTATGCTGCATGCCCTCTTAGAGTGAGATGGCAGTACAAGTAGAGTCGGCGAAAGCAACAACTGAAGCCACTGCTGCACTTTTTGAATCACTGATCGTCGCGGTCGAGGACTTCGAATCATCTGCTGTACCCGGGGCCTTTCAATTGTGATAGTTGCTCGTACAGTGCGCCATCGGTCGACCACCGAGAAAATAATTGTCATCCAAATCGCGAACCTGTCCCATCAATACGAAAACTTGAAACCGAACACGTTGCTCGGACATATTACACCCGTATCAGTAGCCTTAAACAACTCGACCAGTGCAATTCAGACCAACAGTAGGACAATAGAACCTGCGCGCAACGAACTCCGTGCAGCACTTGCTGAATCGTTTGATAAGACCACGTCCACATCTGGCAAATGCGCACAAGTACTGGAGCTAAGCACAAAATATAGAAGCGTTCTTTCTCTGTCGCCACAAGAGCTAGATAAGTACACCCTAGCCGAAGCATCGTTTCTTCTTCAACCTTGAACACCCCCAGAAAATAAAGCCACGTGCCGGGCAAACCCGCGCGTCCAGGAGACTACCTACAAGTGCAATACAAAATGGAAGCATTGAACAGCGCCCTACTGTAGTCCCTGGGCTTGCGCATTAACTATTGTAGCGAAACCAGACGGCACTCCTCGGTTCTGCGTAGATTATAAGTCGATAACTATTTAAAAACGGATAAAAAAGTCATGGCCTATGCCCAACTTAGAAAGTCATCTTGACATGGTCGGGGTAACACGCTACTTGACGGTGTGCGACGCACAAAATGCGTATAATCTAATACCAGTAGCGGCCAGCGCACAGGCTAAGACTATTTTTGTCTCGCAGAATAGAACAGTGGGTCTCCAAACGCCTAGCCTTTGGTATAGCGAACGCGCCCTTTCTTTTCTCGCGACCAAAATCATTAGCTTTCGCACACTTTAGCCCAAAAAGTGGATCTTGGTATAGTATATACATGGACGACTGCTGTATACCTGGTATGTTGTTCACCAACCTGGGAAGGCCACCTCCAACTAACTGCGGGAAAACCTGTTCAAAGCGTTGCAAGCAATCGGCCTCACACTGAAACCATCGAAGGTACAGTTTGAACCCCGAGAAGTTAAATACATGAGACACACACTTACCGCCGATGGAATTCGGACCGGTGACGATCGCGTAAAAGCTATACCAGGTAGTTGGCTTGCCGACGCCTAAAACCATTAAGGAGTTGCTGTCAGTGCTAGGAATGGTTACCTTTGTTCGCAAGTTCATACCGAAATTGTCTAGCGTCATAGCACCCCTGGTAGCCGTCACAAAAAAGGGGCCGTCAAGGAGGTTGCTAAACGCTGGGGCCCAGAACACGACCAGGCGTATGCAACAGTGAAACAATTGCTCACCCAGGCGCCCGAGCTACTGTTTCCCAAATTTTCTAGAGATTTGGCGATTCATGTTTACCCTTCACAGGCAGGTGCGGGAGCATTCCACCCCCAGCAAAAAGGCGATGACCTCGCAGTCGCCGCATACTTTAGTCAACGCTGCAGCGACTGCCAACGCCATTTCTACGCTACGCTCAAAGAATATTACACTCTAGTGTTGGTAGTACAGCACTGGCGACCCTACATATGGGGACGCTACTTTGTGTCCGTAACGGGTCAAGCGGCACTAAGGTACCTATATCCAATTCAAGACGCATCGAACATGTTAACACGCTGGGCGGTCGCATTACAGACCTATGATTGAATGGTCCAACACAAACCCGGTAAGCTACTTGTCGTTCCGGACACACTCTCGCGAATGTTTGCATTGGGCATCAGCAAGAAATCACGGGGCCGTCCCTTGCACCCATTTGCCGGGATGTACGAGATGACCCTGAAAAACGAACAACGCGAACTCCCCGCCCTTATCAGATTGCCGCCGACAAACTGGCTAACCTAGAACCAGTACCCAGCGATAGAGAGCTCTTTAGTGTGTCAAATCAGTGTTCGCGAGCGGCAAATGCTTCTACGTCCTTCGATCAAGAAAAATCCGCTATGCTCAAGCAGCAGAGTATGGCTCTTATATCGTCTACATCCAGCCCGCCGACGCGCCCTTACCCGAGAAACGAAACGAAACCAACCATGTACTATTCAGTACAAGACGGATTGTTATTCGAATCGTACCTTCCGGGACACCTTGGAAAAATAAGCACATTCTGCTATCAGTTGGTAGTACCAGAAGTCCTTGTTGGTCTCATTCTGCGCGCTTACCACGATCATGTCATGTCAGGAGGATACCTCGTATCCAGACCGACTTACGATTAAATCCTCCAGAAATATTGGTGGCCTACTATATGCCGCGACGTGCGAGGCGGGTGCGAAAAATGCCAAGCTTACCAACGACGAAAAGCATCACACATCCGACCCAAGCTTCCGAGAGGCCATAATATACCTGTCAAGCGGGGGTTTCAAATAATATCGGTTGACTTGGTAGAGCACAAATCGATATCAACGTCAGCCGCAGGGATCGAACGTCAACAGGTTCTCTCGATGATGGACCTCCTGACACGATCTGCAGGGCTGTTGCCGGCGTCATGAGGCGGCCGCCACAGTAGCCCGTGCATCTAACGAATAGATAGTATTTTCGACCTAATAGAGACCTTGCAATCAGATTAAAGCGCGGGATTTGAAAACAAGGAAATATACTGGTTGCAGCAGATTCTAGGATACAAAAGACCCGAACGATGCCGTATCGGCCTCAGGACCATTCAGTATGAGAACGCGTACACTCCACCTGCACAACTGGCCATGCATAGCGCGATAAATCCAAGCAAACAGGCATCGCTTTTACCGTTCGTCCAACTAGCTCATAACACGTGTGTTAGTGCTACGATGCATGAGACGCTATTTTTTTTCATTGTTCGGGCGACATCCTCGACTCCCAGCCCATACTATTCTCGGGATTCCTCATGTATGTAGGAAGACCAGCAGGCACCGAAAAATTCGTGCAAAACACGCCGGACCATTTGCCAATCACTTTTAAGCTCGCACACCGAAATCTAGCCGAGCGTGCAGATAAACAAGCAGAAAACCACCCCAAGCCTAAACCGTACCCCGTGTTCCAACCTGGACAGGAGGTACTTACTTGCGTACAAGCCATACCAGGACGCGGATGGCCCCAACCCAAAACTGCTCCTACCATGGCGAGAACGGAATGTCATCTGCTCAAAGTTATCACCAGTGGTCTATAGAATAAGACTTACTTACGAACGGCACACGAGAGGTGTCCGTCCACCTTGCCCACATAAAGCCCTATCTCCGAAGGGGAAAACCGCTAGCACCTACCTCAATTTGAATAACTTGCGGAATTGCTTTCAGGGAAGACAATACCCTTAACCGGATTGGACCACCTAGACGAGGCTCAACGAAAAATTGAGTCCTACTTCGGAGACAGGGTAGTAGACCATGAACGTAGGCCTGACAGAAAAAAAATACAACTACCAAAACCGCCGGAGGTTTCGTGGGTACGGCCCGGAGTCGAACCTTGAGTATCGCGCAGGCGGAATACCCCAATGCCACGAATCAATCGCCTCATACCGAATCCATAAAGGTTTTGCCAATCGTGATAACCCCACCTTCTTCACCCCCCCTCCCTTCTCATTATTAGGCGAGGGAAGAGCACAAACTGAGACAATGCTTAATAGGCTCTCAATGCTCCGTGGTGTAAACAAAATCACGAACACGTTGGCAAACACAGTTGACTCAGCTGTTGTAGGCATAAATAGGAGTTCACAACGGTGATGAGAGTAGCACCATCAGGAATGGCCAACATACTTGTGTCTTTCTTGATCTGACGGGCACTCTAAACGGCATTCCGGTGGGAATAGCCGGGGCAAGGAGACGCTACGAAAATTGTTGTAGCAGACGGTAGAGGGTTGTAAGAAGTATAGCGTTTCATACCCAGCCCCAGCACCGAGTTCAAATGTGACAAAACATCGATATCACCGTCGTGTCACAACATTGTTTGAAACTAATCCCCCACACACAGGAAATAGGAGCCACGCGACTCCGCCTCGCTTAAAACGAAGTCACAAGTTGATGCCCTTACAGTAGATGAACCACGTCGACTTCACGTGATAGCCCAAAAAGCCATCGAAGCAAAATTATGGCTCGGCTGCATGTGGTTCTCAGGACAGCAACTACGAGGAGCGCACCAATGATACGTGTGCCAAGCGCACCGCACCATCAGTACGTGTGGCCACACGAAACTAGTGCGTTGAGATGAAGTTTCGGATTACCAAACAACTCGAGCATACGCTGTCAGCGTGTAAGCTCTAACATGTATGCATCTTCGTCGGACCGGTGTTTAACACCCGTGTCTACTTAAGATGTCGGCTATAAGGAGTGGATGCAAGCATAATATTAATTATGTTATATACGAGGGTTGATGTGTCTCGATCTGATGTATCAACACCCTGCTTATTAAACTAGTCGCCCTGCCGATGACGGCCACAAAAATTGGCAAAAACAGCAGCAAATCTGGGGGGAAAACAAATGCGCGAAGAAATGGAAGTTATGGGGAAAGAGCTCTCCGATAAGAATTGCATTACAGTGTAGCGTGGGTTTTGTTAAGGTAGAGCTTGTATCTCTCTAGGATGAAGAATCGGCACGGACACTGGGTGTGCTGGATGTCGACGGGTACAAAGAACGGTTTAATTCGAAAACACACACGGTAAAGTACAACGGGAGAGCTTATTTAGGTTAGTCTGGACGGTACGAGTCAACGGTAGCTGATATTGAGGACGGGACGGTACGGGATCACGGTGCCAATTTGACGAGGGTATAACGTCCCGTTACGTCCCATCGTAACCGTCGATACCGTCCCGTCAATAAATCAGAAATCCTTGGTGTATACCAGGTGTTCTGTGAGTGAAAAATTATGTTTACAGTTTCATGTTTGTAATTTGGGCGAAAGCCAAACTCGTCAGGTGCATCTATTCCGTTTGAGCCAAAACAAATTACGTACATATTGCAACCAAGCAAACGCACACGCCACGAGCGGTGGTTTTGGTCATGAGAATCTGTCGAGATTTGTTTTTACGTCTGATTATCGAGCGTGTGACCTCCAAAACCTGAATGTTTTGTCTTGAATATAGGTACCACGGGCTCCACTTGGACCTGAAGCGGGTTACCGGGTTTCTTTTGTTTTGTTTTGTCACTGTCACGGCGGGCGCGGCAAGAGCATCTATTCTGGCACCCCCCTCCCGTTGCCGGCTTTGACCTTTTTGTTTTTACGCCTGTCTGTCTGAACATTGGGCGAGTGGCCTCCAAAGTCTGAAATATTTGTTTTCTTTAGTAAGGTATATAGGTACCACGGGCTTCACTTCGACTTGCAGAGGCCTACCGGGATTCGTTTGTTTGGCCACGGCGGGCGCACCAAGAGTACATATTTTGACGCCCCCCCCTCACTTTGAAGAGGCTCGACCATTTTCGCGAAACCGCCTGCTCGGCACGAAATTATTTTGCTGTACCAAACTCGAGACCACCTTGACGCGGGGGGGGGCAGACGAACTTCCGTTTGTGTCCACGGTGCTGTATATTGATGGTAAGTGCGGAGGCAGTATGGATCTAGGGGCATATTACTGCTAGCAGGTGTGCCTCTGGCTCTGCTCTGGTCACTCACACAAGGTGCTTGACGATGTCGGAAATGCACTCTTTCTTGTGTAGTTGCTGCTTACCTCGCCGGATGTCTCCTGAACAAAGGGGCGAGGCCTTCATTATTCAGGCAGGCGATAACGCCTGTCAGGTATGATGAGGGGACGCTTGCTACAAATCACAATGCCGCAACAGGGGAGAGGGGATACGATAGCACTAGCCCCCCTGAAAAAACTTACATATATATGCAGATTCAAAGAAAGCTCAGGCGGGAACCAAACCCATCCGGGTAATTCGGAGAATTGATCGAAGATGCGGCGCTTCACAGCCCACTCCCACACCTCCAACCCGTGCAATTGGAGGCGATTACACGTGTACACGTAGTCACCGTAGAGAGAGGACATACAACAACTAAACAGCAAGAAGCCGGGCAAACAGGCTACAAGAGCAATTCGCCGCACACAAATAATCAGACCTCGAATAGACACCGAAAAACGTCCAGTCGCAGACACCAGTGTTAATTTTTAAAGCAGTATGGGCCTACAGCGGTAGCGACCGACTCCTGCTAGCAAGTTTGCCTCTGGCTCTACTCTGGTCACTCGCACAAGGGGTGCTTGACGATGTTGGAACTACACCATTGTATTAGAGTTTGTGCGCAAGAATTTCAGCTTAGTGTGATGGAGTAGCACATCCATTGTATAGGAACGCATATATCCGTATGGAGATATTCGTAGGGTTGCACATAGCTCTTTGCAGATACCAGACATACCTGTAGACGAATACTGTATGGTTGTACGTAGAAACGTAGGAATATATCTGCAGGCGAAACTTAAATGGTTCTACATATATATATATATATATATATATATATATATATATATATATCTTGGGGAAAATTCTATGGAGCAGTTCCGATATCCCCTTTGCCCGCAGAACATTAGGTTATAAGACTGGGAACCTCCTGTATGACAACGCCCTGGTCAGGAACATTCTAATATAGTTGGGATTCTTCCGAGGGACAACATCCAGATAGCCTGTATCTGCATACAAGTTGGGTTTGGTCAACGTCTGGGCTGAGTTGTGTCTCCGACGACGCCCTCCTTACTCACCTGAGTTATCTCCCTCCCTCTAAACTCACTTGAGGGGCGTTAATAAGAAGTTCGCGATCTACAAGCAGCGTACTCTACCCAGCACCGATATCCCTGTGCCCCTTACCAGTTTATATATCTCAGTACCCCTTTTCACATTGGCGACGTCAGCAAGACTGGTCACCGCTGAGCTAGACGCACCCGCTTCACACAGCCTTCTTCTACCCTCCCCGACACCTGCCACTCTGTGAGCATCATCATCATTGAGAGGCTTTCTATTTTCGGGTTCCGAATCAATTGTTTTTTACATGTACATTGTACTATTTAAGTTCCTAAGCCGACGACGCCACTTGTTAAGATCAGGACATGCGGGAGACTTTGTATCCCTCGACAGGTCTGCCTATCAAGTCGGTACTCGTGGGTACTCACGTTGATGCTTGCTTAGATATAGAAGGTCAGCTTTACTCCTTTCGTGCACGAAGGAGACTGAGACCACGCTCGTGCCTCTCTGTAAAACCCCTCGTTTTCCACAGCCTGAGATACGCCTTCCAAGTACTGCAAATACGATCCCAGTGCCAGGGACCAGGTAATTACCGGGCGTTCAACATTTAATTATTATACAAAGCAGCATTATAACACTTGCTAAGACCAGGACATGCGGGAGATGTTGTATCCCTGAACAGGTGTGCTTATTAAGTCGGTACTCGTGGGTACTTGCGTTGTTGCTTGCTTAGAGATAGAAGAGCAGCTTTACTCCTTTTGTGCGCGACAGAGACAGAGACCACGCTCGTACCTCTCTGGAAAACCCTAGGTTTTCCACCTAAGATACGTCTTCCAAGTACTGCCAGTACGATCCCAGTGCCGGGACCCAGGTAATTACCGGGCTTTCAACGTCATACAAAGCAATATCATAACTCTAGCCCACTTTGACGAGCCGTATATGCAGAATTATGGGAAATTCATGGAAACCCCAATTCCGCGAACTAGAATACGAGTCGAAGATGCGGCTCCTGAAAATCCACTCCCGCACCGCAGAACGGGCCTTAGCTGTCGCCGAGACCTTCGGGGCTGCCTCGGCGACAACCGCGCCCTTGCGCCTTGTCTGGTTTCTTGCGTTTTATTTGTCTCTCCTTCCGGATGGTCGATTACTTCTTGTGTGAGGCGTCGAAGCCTCACCACGAGGTGTGGGTTGTTTATATCACCTCATTTCTGTGTTGAATAGCCGCATCTTCGATCCGTCTTCCCGATGTTGGGATGCTATGGTCATCATCCTTTTATCGCCGAGTGGTCTGCATTTACGACTATTCAGGGTGGGCTAAAGTGATGGAGTAGCACATCCATTGTATAGGAACGCACATACCCGTATGCGGATCTTTGAATGGTTGCACATAGCTCTTTACAGATACCAGACACGCCTGTAGACGAATACTATATATATTATATGGCTGTATGTAGAACGTAGGAATATTTTTGCAGGCGAAACTTATATGGTTATACATAACTCTTAGGGAATATTCTATGGAGCAGTTCAGACATCCCCTTTGCCCCCAGAACATTAGGTTCCCAAGTCTGGGAACCTTTTTGTATGAGAACGTCCCGGTCGGGAGCATTCTGTTATTGTTGGGAATCTTCTGAGGGACAACATCCAGATGGACTGTATCTTCGTACAGGTTGGTTTTGGTCAACGTCTGGGCTGCGGTTTGTCCCCGACGATGCCCCCTTCACTCACTTGAGTTCTCCCCCTCCCTCTAAACTCATCTGAGGAGCGTTACTAAAGTTCGTGATCTACGAGCAGCGTGCTCTACCCAGCACCGACATCCCTGTGCCCCTTACCAGCATATATATATATATATATATATATATATATATATATGCACCCCTTTTCACATTATTAGGAAGCGGAGAAGGTATTGCGCGAAGAAAAAACAGGGCGTATGGACTCTCTGTTTGATTGGCTTGAAAGCAGGCATAATAAATAGTACCAGGTAGTTGATAGCTGGATAATTTAGACAAATCCAGGTGTAGCAGGTCACTTTCAGTCCGGAAACAGATAAGCGATATGAGGCTGTGTCAAGATCAGGACATACATGCGTGAGACTTTGCATCCCTGGACAAGTCTGCCTATTAAATCGGTACTCGTTGGTATTCACGTGTGTTGTTTGCTTAGAGATAGAAGAAGAGCAGATTTATTCCTTTCGTACAAGGTGGAGACTGAGGCCAAGCTACGCGTGCGTCTCTGGAAAGCCCCACCGAAGATACGCCTTCCAAGTACTACAAATACGATCCCAGGTAGTTACCGGGCTTACAACCTCATTCAAGGTGGTAGTATACAAACAGCTGGGTAATGACAGGGCTCCTGGCGTCTCTTTTGTACCAGGTATTTTTTAAGTGCGTGCTTGACTTTGGTCTATAGTGGATCAGAGGCCCACCTGATTTTGGCTAAATGTTATATAGGCTGGGATTGGGTATAGGCGATTGGTTAACCTTTACCTTTGGGCTTACGGCCTATCATAGGACCTTGTTAAATGGCGACGACGGCAGGACATGTGTCGTTGGTCGTGAATTCGAATCTCAGGTCTACCATGAAAAAAGCGCTTTTGAATAAAAGTGAATTTCCTCATGTCAGGAATCTAATCACTCTTTCTGGGCCCCCAGTCCCCAGAGATTGTGAAGAACTGTGACTAGGCACGTACGGCCCCATACGAAAACCAAGGACCCCGCTGTTCCGAAGTTCCGAAGGGGGAGAGTGGGAGAGTGTTATTTAGGTTTGGATGCGATTTACCAATAATAGCCCAACGAACTATTAATAAGACCCTGACATCTTGAGATTCACCTCTTTCGATTTCGATGGTTGTGATATCATTTCGCGCGCCGTTCGCCGTACCGGACTCGCTCCTTTCTTGCTGTCTGTCTGTGCTGAGCTGAGCTCAGCTCAGCTCAGTAGAATATTACCTAGTACAATACTGCAATACTGACTGGTGGGAGCTAATCCAGCCTGGTGAGGCCAAGTTCCTGCTTTTCCTATCATCAACGGGGGTGTTGTGTGCATCCTTCGCATTAATCCGTTTTGTCTACCCGTCGACATCCTGCACGACCAGTATCCGTACCGATTCTTCAATCAAAGAGATTCAAGCAGTGCTGTGGTCGCAAAGCTACGCCACAGAGATGCTACATTACAACTGTTTTGCATTCAGCAGGATAGGCCACTACCCAGCACTACCTGGTATAACATTAATGCTTCCAATGCCACACGACGCTCCACGTTCTATGAAGAGGAGATAAAACAAAGAGAAACGCCACTGACTGGCGAACAAAAAAAAACAGAGAATCAAACGGACCGAAAAAGAGGGGAAAAAAGGTGTGTCCCGTACTGCTGTTGCACTTCTGTCATTTCGAACGAATTAATAATACCTTGTACCAAGACATTTTACACACCTGCCACGGCCTTGTGTGTGCGTGTACTCTCCCTGGCCATGAAAAAGTTACACTCGTCTGCTTGAAAGTTGGAACTAGCCATCGTCTTCGATGAGCGCAAGGGAGCTGTGCCTCGTCGGATCGGAAGCTCGAGATATTCCTTGTACACAGAGCATTACAGCAGTACAGATAGTACAGCAGCTACCCAGAACACTATACTTCTGAACACCCTGCTCCCGCTTGGCCTCCTAACGGCACGCCGGCATGGTGGAACCTAGACCTCTGAAGTGAAAATGGGAAAGTGGCAAGAGGGTGCGTAGTGGGCTCAGGTCCCCGGGCAGGATCAAGTCGTAGCGGCCAGGTTCGGGTGGGATCAAGTCGCCTTGGCGTCAAGGTACCAACCGGGAAGTTGGTGTTTAACCCTCCCGTTTTGGGGAAGAACCTCTCAAATTCTAAGTGGCTTGTCCCCTAGGCGAGACTTCAGTCAGCCCTTCTTACGTGTAAAGAAAGGGTGGAGGAAGTGGAAGCCAACCGCACCTGATACCAGGCAGTACCAGGCATACATTACGCAGTCACATCAGCATGAATAGTCCGGAACGTATTGCTATACGGTTCCGCAAATAAGTCAGAGACGTGGATTACCGGTAATACTCGATAATCGAACGTCTTCAATGATTACCGCTACCACTACCGCTACGAGAAAACTGCTATTAATAGTAGTTTGGTTTCCACCATCGTGGAACGTATAATATTAATATTATACCACGTACCAGGTATGGCTTTGTAAGCAACATAAGGGAACACCATAACGAATGAAATTGTTGTTGTTGCTGTTGTTGTTCTCACCGCCACAATGCAATGCAGTCCGTGGTCGCAGGACAGGCTCCAACAACCCTAGAATTAATGGAAGAAATACCTCTCGGTAAAAAAATAAAACAAGCAAAGGGATATCTGGAGCACATCTACACCCCAGACAAAAAATTTAAAAGGGAGGTCCGCGCACGTATTATACGTATCAGATACATTACATGCGGTACGCTGTATATGGTCACCACGGAAACCACGTAGACCACATACTACCCAGAAAAAATGCAGACAGGATGAAAATAACAACTCGACGTCGAAAAATCGAAATAAAAATCGAAAAAATCACACTTCCAAAAGGGAAGAGAGAAAAAAAGTTCAAGTCAGGCAAGGAAGCAACAGGAAGAAAGCAAGAAGTCAAGAAAAGAAACACACAAGAGAATCCGCAAATTTTCGCAGATTGCAGGCTCGCACGCTTCGCGAGGGGTGTAGAACAGAGACAAGCATTCGCACTCCATCGCTAAGAATACCAGGCAAGCAAATAAAGACTGTTAATATTAATAGCAGACAAAAAAACAAAAAGAAAGACGAAGCAAAGCAAAAAAGCAAAGAAAAAAAGCAAAGCAAAAAACAACAGCAGATAGCGAAAAGCTAAAAAGCTAAACGGAAGACACAAACAGAGACACGAAGAGCAAAGAAGGGGCGATGAAAAGATGAAATAGAAAGTAATGGGGAGAATAAAACAAAAGTGCGATGGTTTTAATTCGCGTACCGTTCACGATCCCGGTGCGTGTTCCTTCCTGACTGATACCGGCCTCTGTACCACAATAGTAGAGCCAGTGTGTGTGTGTGTGTGTTCTTCACATTAAACCGTTCTTTCTACCCGTCGACATCCAGCACAACCAGTGTCCGTGCCGATTCTTCAATCCTAGAAGAGATACAAGTTCTGTGGTCACAAAGCTACGCCACAGAGATACTACGTTGCCACGTGTGCAGTGTGCACTGCAGTGGGCAATGCAAAGCCATGTCATCATACTAGATACGACAGGCACGACATACGCAATCTATGAAATAGTGAAACGAAAAGAAACAATCAAAGAGAAAACAAAAACAAGGTAGACAAATCGAAAAAGAAAAAGAAGAAAAATGAAAGCAAAATCTAAGAGAAACAATCTGTCGTGCCCCCCCCCCCGCAGGCGAGGTGGCCAACACTTGAAAAAGAACGAGCTGGAAAAAAGAAGAAATAACAAAAAACACCACTGCTTGTGAACAGAGTAAGACAAAGAACCAAGGAGAAAGTAACAAGGAAAAATACCAAAGGGGAAATAACAGGCAGACCAAAGCCCAAAGCACCTTCCAGGTGGCGGCAGCAGCTTGTGGTACGAGTAGTATAGCCAGGTTCTCCCTGCTAATCCGCCTGGTACCTTGCTACCCAGACTGCCGTCTCCGCCCTGCGTTCGTCAACTATGCCCAGCCCCTTGGCGTCAGACAATACGAGCCGAGCAGAGCAGGTTCGTCTTCCAACCACGCCACACGGCTCCTTGAGTACGGCTTATCAATCAGAAAAGGAAGAGGAAGAGAAAAAATGAAATGAAAATCACGGAGAGTCAGCGCAAGAAAGAAAAAAAACAAAACTAAAAGAGAAGACAAGGAAAGACCACGTTCGAGCCAGCTGCACCAGTTGGTAGCACTAGTAGTATGGTCATATTCTACTTCCTAGTCGACTTGGTGCCTTGCTACCCTGTCTGCCATCTCCTTCCTACTTTCGTCTACCGCCGTTTCCCTTCTACCCCTCCTGTTCCCCCCCCTCTCCGCATTCCCTCGGTCGGGCTTTATGCCACTTCTCCTGTTGCCCCCTCCCCCCCCGTTCCCTTGGGCACCATCCACGGCGGATGCGCGGCGCTGTCTACTCATCTCAGCCTCAGCCTCGTGCCACCTCACCATGAACCGTTCGGCTGCTTCAAGGATCCCCCGGTACCACTTCCCCACCTTTTTGGCTGCAGTGGGCCACAACGCGGTCTCAACTCCAAACACCAAGGGGGCAACTTCCGTTGACCCTTCGGTGGCTCGGAACTCCCTAAGGTCTTCGACTATGCATCTATGCCAAGTCTTACACTGTCCGCCTGGTCTCGGGTTCTCCCCACCAGCTATCGTCCCGAGCATTACCCGATTGGGTAATCGCTCCTTGCTTTGCCGTGCCACGCCCCCCGCAAAGAAGAGCCGCCGTTTACGAATGGTCGTTTCGATGCTCTCGCAACGTGTCATCTTGAGGGCCTTCGCGTACGAGAGGGTGGCATGGTCAGTATGAAGTCGGCGCTGGAAGCCAATGACTCGCAACAGGACTTGGTGGTGAGCCGTTCGAAGCTTGGCAAAGTGTTCCGCTCTGAGGGTCCACGTCACGCACCCGTACAGCAGGGTCTCAATCACCTCGGCCTTCAGCATTCGGACTTTAAGGCTAAGGGGGGCGGTCGTCCTATCATACAACTCCGGGCCGAACCGTTTGAGGCATGCTCGCATGAGGCGGATCCGTCGGTCGATTTCGAGCGAGAGGTCAGCGTTTTCGTGGATAACGCCGCCTAGGTATAAGAACTGGGTCGTCTGCTTAGTGTAGAACTAAGGGGATGAAACAATAAAGTACAGGAATTGTCGGAATGGGCTTGGAAGGCAGATTATCGGGAGGCTTCTTGCATGCCTGTTGTATGGTATTAAGAATCCTCTTCATGATGAGAGATGGAAGGGATATGTTTTTGTTTTTTTTTCGCTTATTATCCCGTTTATCATCTTCGCACATCTTCTTCCCTCTCTCCTTCCAACTCGTAACTCAGATCCGGGGTCACATAGCAGGCTCTTCTACCCCCTTCCCGCTACGGTACGTGCCTTCATTTGTATCGCGATAATATTTCAGCCTTTTCTTCCCTCGTCGACGCATCGAATTGTGCCTACCCACGCTGCAAGGCGCTCTCAACAATTGAATCCTCTTGATTTTTATTTTTGCGAATAAAGTCGAATGTCCGACCCACCTGGGGCTCGAACCCAGGACTCAAACACAAGCAGAATTCGAGGTTAACCACTTGAACCACCGGGGCGACCGGCTCCCCTTGAGAGTGATTCGACTGGGGCTTACTTCAAGTCATCAAGCTCTGCTCTGTTCTGCTTCTATCAGCCCGCTAGTCCGAGGAACTTTCCCCGGGTGCTTGTCTCATCGGCTATCCTAGCCATTGTAGTGTACAAAGGAACTTCAGAGCCCCGAGAATACTCCTCGAGTGTTACCTGGCTTTTTCATACTACAAACAGTACGGACGATCTCACAATTCATGATAAGTATATGTGTGTGTGTTCTTCACACGAGGTAATAACTACCAGGTACCTGGTATTCAATATTCCAATACTCTGAATACTACGACCCCAAAGCAGTGTCACAGCTATTAATAGCTGAAAATGCACATTTTGCACACGGCGACTGACGGGTGTGTGTGTGTTCTTCACATTAAACCGTTATTTCTACCCGTCGACATCCAGCACAACCAGTGTCCGTGCCGATTCTCCAATCCTAGAAGAGATACAAGTTATGTGGTCACAAAGCTACGCCACAGTTTTTCCCTTGGTTCTTTGTCTTACTCTGTTTACAAGCAGTGGTGTTTTTTTTTTTTTTTTTTCTTTTTTCCAGCTCGTTCTTTTTCAAGTGTTGGCCACCTCGCCTGCGGGGGGGGGGGGGCGACAGGTTGTTTCTCCTAGTTTTTGCTTTCATTTTTTTTCTATTTCTCTTTCGATTTGTCTACTTTGTTTTTGTCTTCTCTTTGATTGTTTCTTTTCGTTTCACTATTTCATAGATTGTGTATGTCGTGCCTGTCGTATCTAGTATGATGTCATCATGGCTTTGCATTGCCCACTGCAGTGCATACTGCACACGTGGCAACGTAGTATCTCTGTGGCGTAGATTTGTGACCACAGAACTTGTATCTCTTCTACGATTGGAGAATCGGCACGGACACTGGTTGTGCTAGATGTCGACGGGTAGAAAAAACGGTTTAATGTGAGGAACACACACACAAACACACACACAAACACACACACAAACACACACACAAACACACACACACACACACACACACACACACACACACACACACACACACAAACACACACACACACACACACACACACACACACACACACACACACACACACACACACACACACACACACACACACACACACACACACACACACACACACACACACACACACACACACACACACACACACACACACACACACACACACACACACACACACACACACACACACACACACACACACACACACACACACACACACACACACACACACACACACACACACACACACACACACACACACACACACACACACACACACACACACACACACACACACACACACACACACACACACACACACACACACACACACACACACACACACACACACACACACACACACACACACACACACACACACACACACACACACACACACACACACACACACACACACACACACACACACACACACACACACACACACACACACACACACACACACACACACACACACACACACACACAC
Organism: Nereocystis luetkeana; assembly: GCA_031213475.1. Lineage (NCBI taxonomy): Eukaryota > Phaeophyceae > Laminariales > Laminariaceae > Nereocystis > Nereocystis luetkeana. Next base: position 5,671 of record JARUPZ010001128.1, on the reverse strand, counting down.
ACACACACACACACACACACACACACACACACACACACACACACACACACACACACACACACACACACACACACACACACACACACACACACACACACACACACACACACACACACACACACACACACACACACACAAACACACACACACACACACACACACACACACACACACACACACACACACACACACACACACACACACAAACACACACACAGAGAGAGATACCAGGTACAGTACTACGTAGCCATGTGTGCAGTAAGCACTGCAGTGGGCAATGCAAAGCCATGTCATCATACTAGATACGACAGGCACGACATACACAATCTATGAAATAGAGAAACGAAAAGAAACAATCGAAGAGAAAACAAAAACAAGGTAGACAAATCCAAAGAGAGAAAGAAAAAAAATGAAAGCAAAAACTAGGAGAAACAATCTGTCGTGCCCCCCCCCCGCAGGCGAGGTGGCCAACACTTGAAAAAGAACGAACTGGAAAAAAGAAAAAAATAACGAAAACACCACTGCTTGTAAACAGAGTAAGACAAAGAACCAAGGAAAACAAATAACAAATGGAAAATACCAAAGGGGAAATAACAGGCAGATCAAAGCCCAAAGCACCTTCCAGGTGGCGGCAGCAGTTTGTGGTACGAGTAGTATAGCCAGGTTCCCCCTGCGAATCCGCCTGGTACCTTGCTACCCAGACTGCCGTCTCCGCCCTGCGTTCGTCAACTATGCCCAGCCCCTTTGCGTCAGACAATACAAAACGAGCAGAGCAGGTTCGTCATCCAACCACGCCACACGACTCCTTCAGTACGCCTTATCAATCAGAAAAGGAAGATAACAAATGAAAATCACGGAGAGTCAGCGCAAGAAAGAAAAATATATATATATAAGAGAAGACAAGGGAAGACCACGTTCGAACCAGCTGCACCAGTTGGTAGCACTAGTAGTATGGTAATGTTCTACTTCCTAGTCGGCCTGATGCCTTGCTACCCTGTCTGCCATCTCCTTCCTACTTTCGTCTACCACCGTTTCCCTTCTTCTACCCCTCCTGTTCCCCCCCCTCTCCGCATTCCCTTGGTCGGGCTTCCTGACACTTCTTCTCCTGTTGTTGCCCCCTCCACCCCCGTTCCCTTGGACACCATCCACGGCGGATGCGCGGCGCTGCCTACTCATCTGAGCCTCAGCCTCGTGCCACCTCACCATGAACCGTTCGGCTGCTTCAAGGATCCCCCGGTACCACTTCCCCGCCTTTTTGGCTGCAGTGGACCACAACGCGGTCTCAACTCCAAACACCAAGGGGGCAACTTCCGTTGACCCTTCGGTGGCTCGGAACTCCCTAAGGTCTTCGACTATGCATCTATGCCAAGTCTTACACTGTCCGCCTGGTCTCGGGTTCTCCCCACCAGCTATCGTCCCGATCATTACCCGACTGGGTAATCGCTCCTTGATTTGCCGTGCCACGCCCCCCGCAAAGAAGAGCCGCCGTTTACGAATGGTCGTTTCGATGCTCTCGCAACGTGTCATCTTGAGGGCCTTCGCGCACGAGAGGGTGGCATGGTCAGTACAAAGTCGGCGCTGGAAGCCAATGACTCGCAACAGGACTTACTTGGTGGTGAGCCGTTCGAAGCTTGGCAAAGTGTTCCGCTCTGAGGGTCCACGCCACACACCCGTACAGCAGGGTCTCAATCACCTCGGCCTTCAGCATTCGGACTTTAAGGCTAAAGGGGGCGGTCGTCCTATCATACAACTCCGGGCCGAACCGTTTGAGGTATGCTCGCATGAGGCGGATCCGTCGGTCGATTTCGAGCGAGAGCGGAGCGTTTTCGTGGATAACGCCACCTAGGTATAAGAACTGGGCCGTCTGCTTATACCTCTGGCCTGCCGCTTCGATGACGAGCGGTGGTGCGAGGGTGGTCTGGTCTGGTGTTTGTGGGACTTACTTGTCAATATTAATATTAATACCTGGTAGTACATATTCATATGATATTATTTGCATTATATTACCTGCTGTGCTATACAAGAAGAAGAGTAGATACATGGTACATATATGTATGTATGTATGTGGCTGAATAGTAATAATCGTACGTACGTGGTGATGGGGAAGTATACACAACTGTTCGTAGTCACTCGTACGTTTACCAGGTGCAGGCCATCATCTTCGAGGAGGCAGCGGGACGACATCCTCCATCGTCCGATCGGAAACGTTTTGGAGGTGTGCCCTAACAACGCAAATTATTACGGAAAGCTACTGCGCAAACCTCGGGTTGGTTCTACCCCAGGGCTAACAGACAAAACGGAAAAATGGGAACGAAACAAAAAATGGGAACGGACGGTTTTTTTTAGAAAGCAAACCAATTGTGTACAACTCCAAGAAAAAAAGTTGACAGTCCTGTGGGGCTGTACAGCAGCCTTCGAATGAGCTGTCACTCAGGCTGGAAGTCCTCGGCATCGCCGCGGTAGCCAGCATCTTAAGAAATCACAATAGAGCTAGCGTATATCGCTTTTTGCGCCCACCCGAAGGCACGAGATGGAGCATGACCGTTCTGACGAGCTCCTCTCACAGGGCTGGCCAAGGGGTTTCGCAGGATCATTTTGGTTCTCTGATACACCACATGGTTCTGGAGATACGGCTTGGTTCTCATTTTAGGCTTCGTTCCCATTTTTCCGATTTGTCTGTCCCTGCTACATACACCAGTACAGCTGCTCCTAGACCTGTCTGTACCTGTTACAGTTGTTGTTTAGAAAGAGGCCTAGGGCGTACCACATAGATGATAATCTGATCCCCGAATACCTGTTAGTTACTGTTGCAATCGCGAATTGGTCAGAACATTGCTGGCTCTATTATTGTCCTCGCGTTCGAAGACACAGCACTTACTTCTTGCGTGCTGTGTCGAGTATATACAGGGATTGCGTACTACGCCTAAGGCTCACTTTTATCGGAGAGCATTTTTTCCATACTTACTTTCTAAAATTTGGAAGTAATTGGAGATAATAACATTATGTATCAATATACGGAGGCGGCTCATTCTGATCGGAGAGCATTTTTTCCATAATTAATTTCCAAAAGTTTGGAAATAATTGGAGTGTATCAATACACGGAGCGGAGGCGTTCTGTCACTATTCGAGAATATCTCCAGATGCAAAAAAATCAAGCTATTAATAGTTATTAATCCATACATACATTTGGAAAAGAAATCAGGCAAATATTTAATATATATAATATGGAAGATTGAAAAATTGCGCGAACAAAATGTCGAAAAATTGGACGAAAAGCCCCCCGATTTCATTCTTATCGGAGAGCTTTTTTCCCCAATTTTCGACATTTTTTTCGCGCAATAATTAATTTTTCAATCTTCCATATTTTCCAGTTTTTTTTCCAAATATTGGAATGTTAACGAACTTGATATTTTTGCTTCTTCTGGAGAATTTCACGAATAATAGTGACTGAACGCCTCCGTATACGTATTGATACATAATACATCTCCAATTATTTCCAAACTTTGGAAATAATTGTGGAAAAAACGCTCTCCGATAAGAATGAGCCAGATCTAATGACCCGGTCATTCACATTTCCACTCGCCGTTTGCATTAAATTTATCGTTGTATTTGACTTTTATGTTTGCCGCTCGAGTTTAAAACTAAAAACGAAAAAGCGGTGGGGGGTTCCTCCGCTATGTAAGTAACCCCTGCATAAATAAATGGACGGGAGGAAAATACTGTTTGCTGCCCAAACACCAACTCAAGTACAAGGGCGATGGCGGACTCCACCAGTGGCTCTGCTGCTGAGCCTCTCCAACAGCAGAGCAGATTACTGGTGATCAACGGTGTTGCCGTAGAAGTGATCAGTGCTGTGGCGCTGGGAGAAACAGGTAGACGTCAGGGGTTTCTACAGATAAATTGTTGAGTCGTAGATATCAACAGTGGTGCATCAGATCCATCTCAAAAAATTCCAAGCGGCGTACAGTGTAGGCCCACGATGAAGAAAGATCCTATGATAATAATAACAAAAGGCTCACTGTTTGGAGAACGCTCAGAAAATTGGGTTAAGAAAAACGGCTCAAGTCTACATTAAACCCTGTAAAATAACCTATGCTCAACGTTGATTGAAGATGCAGCTGGCGTCCCAATCAGAATCTCAGGCTTGCCCAGATTAGGTTTTCTTGTTGGAGGGTCCATACTATATATGTGTGTAGTGTTTATGCCTTGTTTCTGATTTGGGGGCGTGTACCTCTCATGTATGTTCCGTTGAACAGTCCCATATATTCCCCATTCATTGTCGTTTCCCCTTGTGCCCGCATAGTTTTCCCCACATTTCCACCTCCTCTATACGACACGCTGGTCCCATCCCACCCCGTTGGCGTCACGTTCGACTCCCATACCGCCACACGAATGGAACATACCCCAGCTTCCCGTCCCATTCCCATCCCACGTAAGAAGCAAGTAAATAAGTGGACATTTCCCGTTCCCATCACTACGGGAGGCAACAATTTGTCGATGGGATTCCCATTCCCATCACAATGGGGGGCAAACAAAATCCCGCCTGCGGCGAACGAAGCCCGATCGTCCTGTCCCACACGGGCGTCGTTTCCCGTGATAACCCTTGATAAGTATTAGCACAATATTATTGCTGACGGTATGCTCTCGGCGCTCCTCAGCGTTGTTTAGACGTAGATTTTTGCGTTGTTCGTGCTAGTAGTGCGAAATGAGCTTCACCTTACGGACGAAGCTGCCTCATCTTGATCCCCGACCCCGATTGTGTCGGGAGCGACCTCGGGCGTGCTTACGCCGTGCCTTGGCTGAAGGAAGGCTCATAATAACCTCGAGGGTCATGACCTGAAGGAATAATAATGCATGTTGAGGCTCTGTCTTCTATGAGAAGAGATGCAGAGGCGGCACCGAAGTGTCTGTGAAGATCACTTGTGATGAAGAAAGAAGATGGTTTGAAATTGGCGCTTAATTGGCCATTATACAAGGAATCTTGCTCTCAGAGATCAAGAGGAGAAGAAGAGGAAAGGAGAAGAATGGAAAGGAAATTATTTAATGGAAGAGAGTGAGCAAGGTGGGGCATGCCATCACCTGATCACGAGACAATGCCCATGCTACGGGCAGGTTTATTCTACAGCAGCCCGTCAAGGTTCCGTGAACCGTTCCTAGCAATGTCCCTGCAACGTTCTATGTAGCGTACTCGTAACGTTCTATGGAATGTTACCTGCTACCTATTGTGGTAGACTAGCTACCCTGCGTTACGATCAGTATGATAGAGATAGGTTGAAGACAGTGCGTCGGCAAGAAAGAACAAACTCAAGTTTCGCCGCATATCGTATTTCTCCGCATTTATCATAAGATACTCTTAGTAAGCTCGTGTGAAGTGACTGCACATCACAATAGATATGGATGTCAACGTCCATATATATGCTGACACGCCCCCGTGATGTCAGTCAGTAGCTTACGCTTACGGTGTCGAAACCAGATACTCAGAAAATCATACTGCAAAATAGTACGAGATATTGAGAAAACTGGGACGTGTTGTCCAGTATATACGTGTGTACGTATTTCTCGTATTTAACTCGTATGACTACAGAGTAGGACCTAGTGTAGGCGAAAATCAAGGAATAAAACAAATAAATCGTGGTGTGATTACCAGCGATGTATACCCTAGAAAGTAAAG
>JARUPZ010001127.1:12500-24192 GCA_031213475.1 Nereocystis luetkeana | reverse complement strand
AATATTGTTGGTAAAAATGGGTAAATATATAGGTTTTTGTGTGTATCGTAGGTCCTATTTACAATGGTCCCCCGTAAATAGTACTGCCAGGGGCTAGTTCATCAAACGAACAAACACACGCCTTTAGGGTGGACGTGGAGCCGAATAAAACCAGGCAAGGTCGGGCGCAACCACATAAAAAAAGACGCACCGGGGACATAAAAACGCGAAACAACCCGGCCCACGAAACGGTGGCGAACCACGGACATGAAACCGATGGCCACGCGAAACGTCACCGATATACCCACCAATAACCAACAGCCGAAGAAACGCCGGCCAACAATGAGCTACAACCCCAACCCCGACAGACAGGGAGGGTCGCGGTGCTTCTGGCACCTCGACGACACATCCACTACTGCTGCCGTGGCGTAAGGAGGCTGAAAGATACAACGAGCCAAAAAGAAGGGGCAAATTGTAATTTCCTCCGGGTAGCACGGAAAACCGTAACGAAGACAGATAAAATGGTGTAGAAAAACAAAATGGCAACGAAAATGATCAAAACAGCCAACAAACGGATCGACCGACCGACCGACCGACCGACCGACCGACCGACCGCAGTCAGCAGCTGCGACGGGACGAGCGACCGCCTGCAGGCAGCCGCGCAGCCAGCAGGAACAGAGCTACAGTACCTCTACATGTGTTTACAATTACGCACGTGATCCTTCTCCCTTCCTGACCCCGTCGAGCAGCGCTCGTTCCGACGGCCCATCGTCGCATCTGGACCCACTAAAGTACAGAGCACCTACAAGGTACATCATTTAAGAAAGCTGCAGTTCTCAGCTCTCTCTCTGCCTCTCTTCTCTCTCCTAAGACTGCTTGTTTCAATACGAGCAGGCTCTCTTCCTCCACATCTCTGTCTCTGCCCTCTACCCCCCTCCCCCCCCCTCCCCCCCCCTCCCCCCGCCTTTCCACCCCTTCCCCCTGCCTCCCTCCCCCCCCCCGCCCTCCCACCCCCTCCAGCCCTTCCACCCCCCCCCGCCCTTCCACCCTCCCCCCCCCCCCCCCCACCCCTTCCTGTCCCTCCCTCCCTCACCGCGTCCCCGTCGTCCGGATCCGGTTCCTTAAGAGGGCGTCGCCCCAATATTTTTTCAATCTGTCACATCAGGACAAAACACGGAACGCAAGCATACGTGGCGAAAACCGGATTCAGCATTCTTCTTTCACCGCGCCGGCGGTGACGGGGGCGGCGGCAGTGGAGGCGCGGCGATGCCCGGTCCGGTCTGGTGCGGACCGGCACGGTGGTGTAATTCGCGTGGGCAGGCAGTCGAATGAGGTTCGCCGGGGAGAAGGCACTCGAAGGGTAGGGTAGGGTAGGGTAGGGTAGGATAGGGTAGGGTAGGGTAGGGTAGGGTAGGATAGGGTAGGGTAGGGTAGGGCAGGGTAGGATAGGGTAGGGAACGGTAGGGAAGGGTAGGGCAGGGCAGGGTAGGGTAGGGTAGAGTAGGGTAGAGTAGGGTAGAGAAGGGTAGGATAGGGTAGGGTAGGGAAGGGAAGGGAAGGGTAGGGCAGGGCAGGGTAGGGTAGGGTAGGGTAGGGGAGACAGGGGCCACCCACAGCCTTCCGTGAAACGCGCACAGCAGGTGTATTGTGTGAAGAAAAAAAAAAAAACGTACACAAGAAAGTGGAAAAAAAGGGAAAATAATCGCAAAAATGGCAAAAACGGTGAAAAAAAAGACAAGAACAAAGAAAACGAACACTAAAGCTGTTTATCGCGGCAGTTGGATTTTTTTCCAGTTTGGGTTGTTTACTTCAGACGGCTATTGTTGTGTTAGGACCGTTATTTTCGAAGAGGGCTCTGTTTGAAGTGTCCTGATTTTCAGACAGAGAGACACACAGATACAAACACAGACATGGCAAGTCACGACTAGACACGCAGGCAGACAACTATACACGCAGGCAGACAAACAGACGGACAGACAGAGGGCACAACATCACCGTTCAAAGAGTGTTCTGTCTCAAGTGTCCTGGTTTTCAGACAGACAGACAGACAGGCAGACACAAACACAGACCAACACGACAAGACAAGACACGACAGGACAAGACAAGACAAGACAAGACACGCAGACAGACAACTAGACACGCTGGCAGACAAGCAGACATACAGACAGAGAGCACAGCATCACCGTTATGGCCAACACTGTTAATATAACAAGGAACCACGAAACCACCCAGGAGGGAGGGTGCAATAGCGACGCACCATCGGGGTGCCGTCCTTGTTGAATTCCGGCTCGAAGTTAAATTTCTCCCGCAGCTCCTCGCTCGTGACCGCCGAGTCCAGCCTGGCGCCCACCGGAAACACCGTATCGCACTCCCTGCATATCTGCACAAGAAACGAGGGAATGGATATATATATACCAGGTATATATATATAAAAAGAGAATATACAGCGCGCAAAGCAAGTTTGAGTGACGTTAAGAAACTCGAAGCAACGCAAAACAGCGCAGCAAAGCAACTCTCAAGCTTTAATAAGCGACATGCGCAAGCAACGCAAAGCAGCGCAGCATCACAAAACATCGCAAAGCAGAGCAACGCAAAAGCAGCACCAACCAACCCAAAATAACCCCCAAAAAACAGCTCACAGCGACGCAAAGCAAAACAGCGCAACCTGAGCAACGCAACGCAAAAGCGAGGTAGGCAACGGCCAGCCGCCAGCACATGGCGCGCTAGAGAAGGACAGGAGGGTATGTGCTGTTGCGATGTGAGTGCCCTCGATAAACGATGCTGTTTTTGGTGAGTTCGTGTTACTTTACGGTACCGGTTGCCGTCAAGATTTGGCTTTTTGTCCGGCGGACACGGACAAGCCGAAGTCCGAAATCGCGTCGCTCACCTTGACGGACATCGGGTTCATCTCATTACAGCTTGGGCACTTCTTTTTCCTCTTGTCGATCTGTACGCGGCCTGCCGAGAACAGGGCAGAGGTGAACACGGCAGGGCACGTCAATGACATGCCAACGACACGACTTGACACGACACGACATAAAACGTCACGACACGACACAAAACGACGCTTGAGGTCACGAAACGACATGGCATGACACGATAGGACGGGACATAGCATGACCAGACATAACAGGATACGACATCATGACACGACACGACACGACGTCACGATACTATATGGCATGAGACGTCACGATACGACATGGCACGACACGATTCGACATGGCACGACATGACAACACGACACGACAAGATGTCACGGCACATCACTTCACATCACGAATCGTCACGCCACGTCAATTCACGTCACGTCACGTCACGCCACGTCAATTCACGTCACGTCACGTCACTTCACGTCAAGACCACGTCTAATTCACGTCACGTCACGTCACGTCACTTCACGTCAAGACACGACAGGTGTTGTCATGAAACGCCACGTCACGTGACGTCACGTGAGGTCACGACTCCCTGCAATACTACTCAGAAACAACAAAAAACTAAAAAAAGGAGGGGGAACATTGGCGAATGAACACAAAGGCGTTATAAAAAAGCGTGCCGGCCGTTCAGCAGACGCAGCACCACCAGCACAGCACCAGCAGTAGCAGCAGCAACGTTTTCAGTTGCAATCGTGTTGCTTGCAGCTTCCATTTCAGTTTCACTTGCAGTTGCTTGAGGTTGCAGTTGGAGCTGCAATCATAAAGCCATCGTAGCAGGTGCAGTCTCACGCCGCGTAAGTCGAGTTCTGTCGTGGTCAGAAGTATCAGGACTCCAGCGAGGAGGAATAACGGGTAATGATAGACGCTTCATCTGTTTCCGCCCCAAACCAACACGTTTTCGCTGTGCTGAGCATGCTGTGCCACAGGATATGCTGTGCGATGCTGTACGATGCTCGTATATGCTGGACTGCGTTGTACTACGCTATGCTACGCTACGCTGCTGTGCCGGGCCGCACTATGCTGTGCTGGGCTGCGCATTTAATGTGCTGTGCTGCGCATTTAATGTGCTGTGCTGCGCTACAAATACGCTGTGCTATGCGGTGCAATGCTGTACGATGTTGTTGTAGGTTGTACTACGTTGTACTACGTTGTACTACGCCCTGCTATGCTAAGCGACTCTATGCTAGGCTATGTCAGGCTATGCCAGGCTATGGTAGGCTATGGAAGGCTATGCTAGGCTATGCTAGACTATGTTGACGGCGAACAAACATGATCGAAGCCGGCTCAAAAACACGCCGACGACGGCATATATAGGCTGCTCGTATCGGGCCGGCTGCTAATCTACGAGTACATCAACCCCGCATCGACCGCCCAAGGCCAGACTCCGACTAACGCCTTCCAAAGTAAGCCGAATCTCGTCAAGCCCACGCTGGACACCAACACATTCTGTATGTAGCAACGTCAAGATATATACTGCACATGTACGGCACGAACTTCTCTGTTCAAAGGGGTTTCCATATTTCAGGAGGGGGTGGGGTGGGGAGGGGTCGGGGTGTATTCGATAACATGAATGGCCGTAGTCTCACGACCATAGAGACCCTCGCACCCCTACAATGTCAGGACGGGGGGGAGGGGGGGGGGGAGAAGGGGAGACACCGAAACCCCTACGCGCAGGGAGAGCTGACACGACGACACCACCACTAGTGTGTACATAAAACCCGCCAAAAAGGAAGACTGGCCCTGCCCTTCGTTTTCCCACGAGGCAGGCGGGCAGTTAACTAACGCCGCACAACACGAGCCCCCCCGCAAGGTTCGCCCTCAATCAAGTATGCGGCACGAACTTCCCCCCGGACAGGCAGACATACTGTTGGAAGCCGCCGTCGGCGCGATGGTTGGTCAAAAGCTTGATACAGCGTGACGTATCGGTCTTTCAGGACACCCACAACCAATAACACCACACCAAAATATGCTTTCAGTACGAGTAGTGACAGCAGCAGTACTGCTGTATGCAGATATCTGTGCAAGGCAGAGCTCGTAGGTAACGTTAACCTTTTCGGACAGCAGTCCCGTTTTGGGGACAAACTACTTGAAAAATTGAGTGGTTTTGTCCCCAAACCGGGACTGCAGTCCCGATACGGGGGACCATATTAAATAGGACCTACGGTACATACAAACACCTATACACTTCGCTATTTCAACCAACAGTATTTGGTCCTATTAACTATGGTCCCCCGTAAGAGAAGGGTTAATCTCCGATCACATACCCGAATATACAACAGTTAAGGCACACACACCACCCGGGGACGATTATTTTTCCGAGCCGCTTTTTTCGCGAAACCAACAGGGGATACACACACGCCAGAAAATGTTGGCGTTGCAAACGTCTGAATACGCAAGTCAAGGTATTTCTGAGGACGCATGCATCGCACGGCGTTTTCGCTCTTCCCGTTCTATTAATAAAAATAAAACCACCTTGGAACCCCCCCCCTAAGGGAGTGCGTCGTGTGCTGTGACGACATCTTGGGTGTTGCATACGGTATGTATGCATTTACAACACAACGTGTCATATCCATATCGTATATCCACGAAGTACAGGCTGACAAATGTCCGGTCTATTACGTACGAGATTCGCCATATTTACCGATTGTTCTTCTTACCAGATCACATGGTTGACGTTCGAGAAAATGCTCCGGTGTTGATGTGCGCTGTACCTGGTGCATAATAATATAAACTGGTGTCTACAGTCAGTACAGTCAGCAGTAGTACTCGTACTACTTCTGTAGCATATGATCCCGAACGAATCTGCTGACGACGTGACCTGAAACCTGAAGGTGACGTGTAAATGTGGCGGGGGTTCTCCACGAAAGAGATAAACCCCGAGCTCCAAGTTTTTAGGACCGCAGTCCCATTGTGGGAACAACACATCGGTAATTCGGAGTGGTTTGCCCCCCAAATGGGACTGCAGCACTAATAAAGGGGTTCAAGATTCCCTCTCGCTTCGCGCGAGAGAGGAATGTGAAGGCACACCCACGAAACGGCACGCCTGCATACGATATGCAACACCTACTGTAGGTCCCGGCCGAAGCCGCTCAAGACCAAAATGAGGCCGACATACCATACACACAACACGCAGGAGGCGGGCGCCCTTCATGCACACTCGGTACGCAGTGGTCTCTTCCTAATGCCGGTTGCCCGCTATATACCTGGTACTTAAATCAGTACCCGTGGAAATCGCTTGGCACAGATGGGATTTAATATTAACAGTGTTGTACGCACGCAGTGCCGGTGGCCGCAGTAGTTAGTGCCGTTATGGTTGGCTGGCGCATACCGGCACTATAGAGGGACCGCTATTACTCTCTACACATAACCGCGACAGGAAGGTGAATCCGCATACCGTACCCAACACCCAGGACAAGCATGTATGTATCCAACATGAGGGAGAACCCGCAATACGTGCGGCACAGCGGCATCGTCCTCAATACGTACGTAAGGTGTATCCCGGACGAGGTACGGCTGCTGCACGCTGCACCCTCAACGTGTGCACATGTTATATGTCACGCATTTGGTGCCCCTTTTAACCGTTCTCTGCATCCCGAAACAAAGGTATACCAGGTATTCTCGATAAGGTACTACTATGTTTGCATGTATCCGCGGTAAGCTACATACAGTAGTAGTAGTAGTACCGCAATTACTGCTGCAGGCTGTAGGTATGTCCGCGCTCAGGTACATATATGTTACGTACAACGCAGCTCGACGGGGTCCTTCGATCTCTCTCCGCATGCCACGGAAAGCGGTAACGCGACGCCATCTCGACGGCCCACTCGAACACAGCAGTAGGCTACTGATGCTGCAACTCCTGGTGCGTCTCTACTATTCGTAGAGCAGGCTACTGATGTTGCAGCTCTACTCCTACTGCATCCTACTATGGTGCAGCTCAAGGGTACAATGCCACATCATACGTAGGACGGTAGTATTTATAGTGTGAACACTGAGTGTTGTATTGGCTGAAGGGTACTGGCGTACCGTTGGGTGAGACAATTGGTGCGGAAGTAGGAATAGTCAGCAGCAGATGCTTACAACCGGCGCACAACCCCGTCTTTCATTTAGCCGTGCCCTCCCCCAGTGTCTACTGCAAGCTGTAACTGTCTCCAGCAGTACAAGCAATAGTACTATTAATAGTGCCGGGCGGCCATCATATTAATAGTACAGCAGTACAGTCAGTACGCGACAGCAGTGAAGAGACCCGTATTTTGGCCAAGGCTTGCGGCTAGTTGTGATATCAACGTTGAGCGTAGGCTCTTAAAGGCTATTAATAGTAAATAAATAGGATTGAGAGTTGCGATCCTCGGTGAGCACAAACGCTGATTATTATGGGGGGCCATAGCATATACCAGGGGGGGCCTACGGTACACACAAAAACTTACCATATTTACCTACTGCAGTATTTTTACGAACAATATTTGGTCCTATCTGCTATGCCCCCCCGCAATAGTTGAATTTTGAAAAAAACTCAGACTGAAATTCTCATCAACCCCCAAATTCTCAAAACAAGGTCGCGCTCTGCAGTATTAATAGTTGGCAGCTGTGTGACACTTCTCTGTATCTGGGGCGACGCATTCGGACACTCGCACACGTCTACGCGTCTGTCTGCACCTCGACTGGCCGCTGCCGCCGTCATCTACCAAGGGTATCGTAGAGTCGGACAGATCATGATCTGCCTCATCTTCGCCGTACAGATCAGTGGCTTGCGACATGTACATGATAAGGTACAGACCCCCCCGGCGAACGCAAACCGACTAGGTTCGTGGAAAATTGGAATGTGAACAGATGGATGCATAATCTGTGAAAAATATATCTGTGAGCTGTACAAGCAGTGATCCCATCTGCTCGACGTGCGCCAGAGAGGGGTGTACCAGGTATGCGATTACACGCTTTTTGTACTCTCTTGTGTTTTCACATAAAAACCGTTATTTCTGCCCCATGGACATCCAGCACACCCAGTGTCCGCCGTGCTGATGCTTCCATCCTACCAGGGTACCTGGTATTAATAGAGAGACGCCAACTCTTGAGGTCCGGCCTCAAGCTACGAGACAAGATACATTGCAAACAGAGGAGAGAGTGGCACGTAGAGCACAAGCACGCCGACCCAATGCCAAACGTACTGGGTACGAAAACTACTCCGTGCAGCCTCTGGTGCAGCAGCCGTGAAAACATATCGAAATACGCCATCACACCGGAGGCAAAAACATGTACCATGGTAAGTCTAGTGGGGGGCGGGGGAGACAATCAAATTAACCGCTGCTTCCACCATGGTTGGGAAAAGGTCGAGAATAGGGGCAGTGGACAATAAGAGCCGAATCGAGACATCGAGACCCAAGAACTAGGAGAGGCCAGGCGGACATTCGCTGCTCTGCTGTCTGCTGTCTGTGCAGCCACCAACCTCGTACATACTTATCATTGCTGCTGGAAAATACTGCTACTGCTTAGCGTACCAGCTATCAGGCATACTACTATCATACTGCTGTGCACGCCTTCTGCTGTGTGTGTTGTCATCGGAAGAAACGCATCAATCTGCCCGGCAATAACATAATCACCGTTTTCAACCTATTACGGGGGGGCATAGTTAGCAGGACCAAATATTGTTAGTTAAAATGGTTAAACATATAGGTTTTTATGTGTACCATAGGTCCTGTTAACTATGGTCCCCCGTAATAACAGAATAACAAAAATATGCTTATTTTAACGGCCAGAGTGATACGAACTGGCATGACATTGCAGCTGCTGTAAGCGGCCGACGTGCATTCGCTCGTTCAGTCTCATCCAGTCAGGGACCCAACGATGGGGGTAACGCCCGGTCCGAGGGGACATACGGTATGTATGTTGTGTGTGTGTACGTATGCGTTCTTCACATTGAGCCGTTCTTTCTGCTCGTCGACATCCAGCGCACCCAAGTGTCCGTGCCGATGCTGTATGTATCCTAGAGAGATACAACCTCTGTGGTCACAAAACCACGACACGGTACACTATACTACTGCTGCAATGCAGTACGAAAAGAAGACAATGCAATGCCATGTTCATCGTACTGGATACGACAGGCACAACATGCACATGCTACAATAACAACGAGATACGTTAACCCTTTTAAAACCGCAGTCCCGTTTTGGGGACAATTCACTCAAATTCTCAGTAAGTTGTCCCCAAATCGCGACTGCGGTCCTAAAAGGGTTAAAAGAGAGTGGCATTGACCAATTGAAAGGCAAAACGTCTGCCGTAGGCCGCGCAGGCGTGTACGCGTATGGACCTCATCACGTAACGACACTTCGTACAGGTACCAGATATTATTTTGCATGTCGACCTCTATTGACACATTGATATTGATGCTGGATGCTGTGGACTACGAGATCTCTCCGCCTTTCGCCGGCAGCGACTACGTACACTTGCCGAACGGAACAGCCAACATGGACATTGAACATCAACATACCCATTTTGTACCACGAATAAAAAATAACTTGTGGCCGCATGTATGTGTGCAAAGTGTTTCACTATTCACTGCTCGGGTATGCAGCAGTATTATATCTCAGCACCACTGCTACCGCACTAAAGCAGCTAATGTATGAGTACACCAACGTGCGGTGCCGCTTATTGGCACACGGCATCATACCCTCAACGTTGACTCGAGATTTACGTCCAAGGCGTGCGATGATGGCAAAACCTTGTGCTTCCTGGTGCGGGTCTGCACGACGACGACACAACAGAACTACCGTACGCCCAGTAGTAGCCGACCTGAAGCTCAAGAGGTCGTCAAAGAACAACGCAACACCCACACCAACACCGACGATACCGCCGCCGACACCGCTGCCATCACAACACCGCCGCGGCGGCCGCTGCTATATGCCGCCACGCCACGGGCGCCAACAACACACACAGCATCGCACTACCGCTATACCGCCATCGCCACCACCACCGTCGTTGCTGTTAGATGAATACCGCCACCTTCACCGCTACCGCTCAACACCGTACACACACACCTGTCCGACGCTGCCCCGAAGACTTCCGCCAGCTGACGGGCTCGTCCTCCGACATCCCCTCGTCAAGCTCCGCGAGCTCCTCCGCCGTGGCAGTCGTGAGGCCCTTCTTGGTCGACTGCCGCTTCCTCTTTTGCCTAGGCCGCTCGTCCGACTCGCTACCGGCGCCCTCTCTCGCCCCCGCCCCCCCCGCCGTCGACGTCGCCGTCGCTGCCGCCTCCGCCCCGGCTGCCGCCGCTGCCGCGACCGCTTCCGCCGACGAGCCGGCATGATAGCCGTCGTAACCCCCCCCCGCCGGATTAGAGCTTACCCCCCCCCCTGCTGTTGCTGCTGCTGCTGCTGCTGCTGCCGCGACCGCTGCAACGCCGTTGGACATCACACCTTGCTGTTGCTGCCCGTGTATCGCGGCAGCCTCCTTCATCTCCCTCCGTGCCATCGCCTTCGCCGAGACTGGGATGAGGTACTGGCAGTGCTGGCACATCATGCTGCGGATCGGAACGCCCTGCAGGCAGCGCGGGCAGCGGCGCAGGCACTGCTCAAGCGGGGGCATGCCCCTTTTCATCGCCTCCACCTCCAGGGCCTCGGAAGACGGGAGCACGTCGTTTCCTCCCTGCCCTCCTCCTCCTCCTCCCCCACCGCCAGCCGAGAGCTGCGGCGGCGGCAGGGCAGACTGTTGCTGCTGGTGGTGCTGCTGGAAGTGCTGCTGCTGGTGGTGCTGGTGCTGCTGATACTGCTGGTGCTGCATCAGCTGCTGCTGCTGCTGCTGCTGCTGCTGCAGCGGCGGAGGGCCCGGCCACTGACCGTTCATCACTGCGGCGTCCTGACGCTACTAGCTTCCTGACAGCGCGGTCGGCGTGGGTTTCACGGCCCACGAGCCGCCAGCAGGAACCTGGCTCGCTCCTCTTCTCCTTCTTGCTTGCTTGCCGCTGTGGCCACAGTAGCCCACCCCTTCCCCCCACTCCCCTTCCGCCTTTCCCGCTGAATTTGCGATTTGACAAGGAAATCTTGGAACAGAGGCAAAAGGGGTCTGTTATCGGATCGGATCGAAGGAAGTGGCGCAGGATTCGGGGGGAACGGCAGGGTCGACAGAAAGGGGGGTGAAGGTGAGAGGCAAAGGCGTGGACAGGGTCGGGGAGACGCGTCGAGGTGGCTGAGTGTCGGCGACCGAGGCAACAGACATGGGACCACAAAAGGCGTTCGGCCTTTGGGTTTGAAAAAAGCAAAGCCTTTTGGAGGATGCAAAAAAAAAACGCAAGACTTTTCTTGACATGGATCGATCGCGATAACTTAAGCTCTGGGGGAGGGTAAAGGAAGCCTCCCGGCCCACTGGCTGTACACGCATCGCCGCCACAACGCAACACTCCAGCAGCTCGCTTGCACGGCTCTCGCCGCGCCGTTCCGAGAGGTTGAAAGCACAGCAAAAACATCAAGTCTCACCGATCGAACGCGCCGCTAAATATCGCTCTCACAGTTTCTCTCTCTCTCGTAACCTAAACAACCCTCTCTTCCACACTTGGGGTCCACATAGTGGGCACCCCCCTCCGGGCGAATCATCCCGACACCTCCACCCTCCGGCACGCTCCTTCCGCGTCCACAAAATAACCAGTTCGGTTCCCTACAGCAACATGAGATCCTAGGAGACAGAATCCAGCTCAAGATAAACGCAAAGGAGTCAAAAGCAGGGGCTTTGCTAACTATCCCTCTGCCAGGGCTGGGGCTTACACGGGACCATGCACCCTCATGCGGAAAGGT
>JARUPZ010001127.1:0-7500 GCA_031213475.1 Nereocystis luetkeana | reverse complement strand
CATCGAAACGACCATTCGTAAACGGCGGCTCTTCTTTGCGGGGGGCGTGGCACGGCAAAGCAAGGAGCGATTACCCAGTCGGGTAATGTTCGGGACGATAGCTGGTAGGGAGAACCCGAGACCAGGTGGACAGTTTATGACTTGGCATAGATGTATAGTCGAAGACCTTAGTCAGGGAGTTCCGAGCCATCGAAGGGTCAACGGAAGTTGCCCCCTTGGTGTTTGGAGTTGAGACCGCGTTGTGGTCCACTGCAGCCTAAAAGGCGGGGAAGTGGTACCGGGGGATCCTTGAAGAGCCGAACGGTTCATGGTGAGGTGGCACGAGGCTGAGGCTGAGATGAGTAGGCAGCGCCGCGCACCCGCCGTGGATGGTGCCCAAGGGAACGGGGGGGGAGGGGGCAACAGGAGAAGTGGCAAAAAGCCCGACCAAGGGAATGCGGAGAGGGGGGGGAACAGGAGGGGTAGAAGGGAAACGGCGGTAGACGAAAGTAGGAAGGAGATGGCAGACAGGGTAGCAAGGCACCAAGTCGACTAGGAAGTAGAACATGACCATATTACTAGTGCTACCAACTGGTGCAGCTGGTTCGAACGTGGTCTTCCCTTGTCTTCTCTTTTTGTTGTGTGTGTGTGTTTTTTTTTTCTTTCTTGCGCTGACTCTCCGTGATTTTCATTTTATTTTGTTTTCTCTTCCTTTTCTGATTGATAAGCCGCACTGAAGGAGCCGTGTGGCGTGGTTGGATGACGAACCTGCTCTGCTCGTTTCGTATTGTCTGACGCCAAGGGGTTGGGCATAGTTGACGAACGCAGGGCGGAGACGGCAGTCTGGGTAGCAAGGTACCAGGCGGATTAGCAGGGAGAACCTGGCTATACTACTCGTACCACAAACTGCTGCCGCCACCTGGAAGGTGCTTTGGGCTTTGGTCTGCCGGTTATTTCCCCTTTGTTATTTTTCCTTGTTACTTTTTTCCTTGGTTCTTTGTCTTACTCTGTTTACAAGCAGCAGTGGTGTTTTTTCTTATTATTTTTCTTCCTTTTTTTCCAGCTCGTTCTTTTTCAAGTGTTGGCCACCTCGCCTGCGGGGGGGCAAGACAGATCGTTTCTCCTAGATTTTGCTTTCATTTTTTTCTTTTTCTCTTTCGATTTGTCTACCTTGTTTTTGTTAGTTGTTTGATTGTTTCTTTTCGTTTCACTATTTTATAGATTGCGTATGTCGTGCCTGTCGTATCTAGTATAATGACTTGGCTTTGCATTGCCCACTGCAGTGCATACTGCACACGTGGCAACGTAGTATCTCTGTGGCGTAGCTTTGTGACCACAGAACTTGTATCTCTTCTAGGATTGAAGAATCGGCACGGACACTGGTTGCGCTGGATGTCGACGAGTAGAAAGGACGGTTTAATGTGAAGAACACACACACACTG
This sequence comes from Nereocystis luetkeana, assembly GCA_031213475.1. Taxonomy (NCBI): domain Eukaryota; class Phaeophyceae; order Laminariales; family Laminariaceae; genus Nereocystis; species Nereocystis luetkeana. Next base: position 6,079 of record JARUPZ010001127.1, on the reverse strand, counting down.
TGCTTACTCCATACTGGTACGTGGCAACGTAGTATCTCTGTGGCGTAGCTTTGTGACCACATAACTTATATCTCTTCTGATAATAGGATTGAAGAATCGGCACGGACACTGGTTGTGCTAGATATCGACGGGTAGAAAGAACGGTTTAATGTGAAGAACACACACACACTTCGCTTGCTCCTTGTACCTGGTACAGTACCAATTTCAGGTAACCCACAGGTGGCCGCCGCCCCCCTTTGCACAATTTGGGCTCAACAAATTCTTCGTGGAGGCAGGGGCGCACGCAGAATATTTTCACGACACACCACGTCGAATTGTTCAACTTGGGCCCTCCCGACAGGGGGGGGGGGGGTACCTGCTACCGTCCCCTCCCTCTACACCAGAAAAATATCTATACAAAACTGAAACCAGGGGACGATAGAGATCCGCCCCCCCCTGCTTGTTACAAAGTCTTCCACGATACTACTGACTATATTACTACTGTGAGGCGGCGACCGCTGACCTTTAGGCTACAGCTGCGTCTGGCTGCGTAGTTGCGGCCACTGCAGCAGGAGTGTGTCGTACAAAGGACCTATGAGTTGGCTCGAAGGTGGACCAGAAGACCCCGAAGTGCCATGGGATCAGCAAAAGCTTGGCTGGACGAGCACTACCTGAAGAAGGTCGAGGGAGAGGGAGATATCGCGTGGGTTTGTCGCTGTGGGAACGACTTTGGCGACAGCCCGGCTCTCGACGCTGTACTTGCCAGACAGCGGTCATAGCAGTAGAGCAGGTGGTGATGGATCGGTTGACACGGTCAGCAGCAGGGGGCGGGCCCGCACAAAGAAAGGCGCTTCGATTTAGTGGAGTGACTCGCGTAGTAAACACACTTGTGGGGCTGTGGTAAACTCTTGCGGTGAAGGATGTACACCCTGCCTGGTGCCCTGGTGGGTGTGACTAAGCTGAAGAATAAGCCGCATGGAGTGTCGAGTGCGTTTTATTTGCTTTCGTCGACACCAGTCGGCACAATGTTTGAGGTGGTCGAGCTTGGGATAATTAAAACATGGTTCTTTCATTTGCAGATGGATCAGATTAGATAAAGGATATATATATTTGGATAGATAGTTCGACAAATACCAGGTATCTTCCGTACCTGTATATACCTCACCAGCGACAACCCATCGGCGCAACGAACCGCCAACCACGCCTGGTATCAATGCCCCTCGCCTGCCTACCTGCGTCTGTATTTGTCGTGTACGTCACAGTCGGAAAAACCGCGAAAGTATCTCCTGGACACTTAAATAATACATGACGGCACGTCCAGCTAGGCCGTAGAACGGAAAGATTACCTACCCTGAATTACGTGTACTTGTCAAGTATGTGTGCCCGTTAAACCACACGACGACGCAGTGGACAATCAAACAGCAAAACAAAACACTACTAAGATCAGGTGCAATAGACATATCGTATATACCTGGTACTGTACCCGATATCAGATTTTCGAGTAGGGGAAACGACGCCTTTATTCGAGTAGGAGTACGTACGCCTCTTCAGTACCTCAGAAGCACTGCGACACAAATCATACTTGAAAAAAAAAACATGTAAAAAAAAAATATTTTCGGCTCCTCCCGGGGGGGGGGGGGGGGGGGTGTATGAGATGCCAGTCTGTGCGCCCTCGGTGGAGGCACCATTATTAATAGGCGTAACGGATGGAGAGGTTGTCGACACCTTTTGTGGAATTGCTACACAATTGGTTGTTTCATGCCCACATCGTGCAAGGGGTCGGTCGCGCAAGGGGTCGGTCCCGGCCACCTGTGTCACAATACATCCAGCAGTACAGGCAGTATGCGTTGAGTATGCGCCGAAAAACATCAAATTTGTTACCGAAACGTGAGGGGTGAGTGCAGTTGTGCACGCACAAGTATCCCGGGGTTTAAGAAGGGGTTACATCTAGAGTTTACACTGATCAGCCAGATCGTGTTTTTTTTTTCCTGTGGCAATATTTTTGCTGTTGTTGTTGTTGTTGTTGTTGTTGTTGTTGTTGTTGCTGTTGTTGACTGTAATATTCGACAGTTTCTGTAAACGAAGCGCATCACCGCCAACGTCTGACGGGTATACAGCAGCAAGTGCAACGACTCAGTATGTTCATGTATGCGCCCATCGCCCAATACACGACAGCGTCAACAAAGAGCTTCGCAACGTCTTTGTTGTTGTTCACTTTCCGCTCGATACGTAGTACCTGCATACCAGGTAGGTAGTACCTGGTATGAAAAATGCCCCCCCCCCAAAAGGCCTACTGCGCCCCGTTGTCGGCCCCCGTGCATGCTTGGAGGGACGCATCTGCGTGAATGACGCGCTCGGGGTAGCTAGTTCTCTGCCCAGTAGATTCAGAGAGGCGATGAGGGCAGTAGCGTGCTTGTCTGGCGCGCTTGCTAGGCAACGCGCCAGGAAATCAGCGCACCCGTTATGTACGGTACCGAAAGGGATGCTCCCAAACAGCCACCCACCCTGTTCTACGATTCGGGTTTCTACCCTTCCAGGCGCGAAGCATCTCGCTCCGTCGTCGAAACGTGTCCTGATAGAGGAAGCGCTAGCGCCACAGTCTTGGTGGAGTTGACAACGATGCCGAATTCGCCGCTTTCGTCAAGCTCACGCTGAAGGAAGGGTAGGGCTCTGACCGTGCTAGCCGCCACGGCCATCAGGCCGCGGGTGACGTCGTTCATGTAGGCAAAGGCTTCGGCTCCTTCGCTCACGACCTCCACAAGGAAACGCTTCGGTCCCCGTTACAACGATGAGCAGAACACCGCCGCCCCCATAGCGCCTCCTTTGTGATCCCCTTGGTGCACCCCTCTGGAGCAAGCTATCGTCCGGCTCTCCCCCGAGTGCATCCGAAATATCACACTAGCTGGTCTCTCGCCGTAGCACTTGGCACACAAACGGCGCGAGTGCCGGCGCGCGGGTGGCGACCTCCGCAAGTATGTACCGTATCCATTTTTGTGGGCCGTGCTAAACGCGTTAGAGCAGTCCGTGAAAATGAGCCGGTTACCCGTCTCGATAAGCGTACATGCCATCGACCCCACGTTGTCAACTCCCCCCGGCAAAGCGACTCCAAACTCCCTCAACCCTCGGTCGACCTCCTCCAGCTGTGGCTGCCACTTCCACGTTACACCTGCAGTAGCGAGCTGATTCCATGCATGATACCGACGAACGCTGGATAGAAACTTTCCCCCAGCGCGGTGAGGCTAGACTGCAAGAAATCACTTAGAACCTGTGGCGGGAACACGTCCGAGGGTTATCGGCGATTCTTCCCTAGAGGACGGCCAAGCCCTTGCCAGAACTGCTCCCGCCCAACGTCGGTGTGGATGGTGGCGCAGTGTCGACCACGTGTAAGCGACCCGATCAAGCGCTGCGGGAGCTGAAAGTGTGGAAGAGCGCCGGCGAGGCGTACTCGTCCAGGCGCCACGGGGGACTATTCCCTTCCTTTCCCTCGGCGGTACCGCTAGGACCACCGCTGTCGCCACCGCCGACGGTGTGATGGCGTGCTCTTCGGGCAGAAAATCGGGCACCAGGCTGGTCCACGTCTCCTGATTTCCGGCCGAGCGTGAGTCCGTCAAGAGAGTGCGCGCATCGACCTGTTCCACGTATCGACACGCTAACGACACACGATCGTGCGTGGCCTTCCCGAAGTTTCTTGGGCGGCATTCCGCGCGTCTCCCCTCGCCTGGTGTACGCAGTCAGCCACAGCAGCAAGAGGAGTGTGTCCCCGATCTCGAACAAAGTGAGCCTCTGTCGCCTCTTGATGCGGCCGTCCGGTCAGTATAGCTGAACCGGCAGAAATTACTACCGTACAGCTTGATCACCCGTGCAAGAGAGTTCGGCGTGGCCAAGCGCCGATTCGGCTAATTCTTTCGCAAGGTGTGGTTCAATACTGTAGCTTGTGAATGCTCAGACACACGTGTATAACATCTAGTTGTGGTCGTACTTCTTGCCCGGTTGCGAAACGTTTCCGAAATAGTCCAGCGAAAATGGCATCGAGTGGTATCCCCAACCCCAAGCTGTTATGATATCACCTTTACCAAAGTCCCCGTCTGCGCAGGCTTGCGTCTCCCTTGATCCCCCCTCCCGTTTGTGCGGGTCCGACTGCGAAAGCTCAGGTCCGTCCGAACTGCCCCCTCCGATGCATCCCGTGAAGTGTGCTCGACCCCGCCAACCGGCTGCCAAACAGCTGAGTGGGGGGGAGGCCGCGACCCTCGCAATGCCCCCCACCGTGCGTGTAGCACACGGCGTCTTTTTCCGCATGGCGAACGTACCACCCGATGCCCTTATTAGAGCGTCAGAAAAAAAAACACGCACGCCGCGTCGCCTCAGGTGTCGCCGAGGAAGGCACCTAGTCACGCTGCGTTCTCGAATGCCCCTCCCGATGCATTGGGGATCCTCCAGCTGGTGTCGTGCCTGTCGGGAACGCAAGCCCTCTGCTGTTCCCTGCGACTCCTCTTTCGTTCCATATTTGCCTCTCCATCCTCTAAGGGTCATTCTTATCGGAGAGCTTTTTTTCCAAGTTTTCGACATTTTTTTCGCGCAATTTTTCAATCTTCCATATTTTCCTGGGTTTTTTTTCCAAATATTGGAATGTTAACGAACTTGATATTTTTGCTTTTGGAGAATTTCACGAATAGTGACAGAACGCCTCCGTTAATCGATACATATCTCCAATTATTTCCAAACTGTGGAAATTATGGAAAAAACACTCTCCGATAAGAATGAGCCTAACCCCCCCCAAATCGCCGGCCCACGATCCGCCAGGGTCCGCAGCACCCCCCCCCCCCGCTTCTTTCCCCCTCCCTGTGGAGTTCACTCTCTTTGTTGCCGCCTTCTCTTTGGCCAGCGGCTGGGGGCGGCGCACTGTGCCCTCGCCGCGAAGGGCTCCCATTCCAAGAAGGGGATTCTGTTGACGCTCTCTCCGATCCGCTCAGCCGACCTAGTCTACCCCCTGCAACCGGTTCATCCCTTCCCGCGTCCCTAGGCGTCGTCGCGGTCGTTCCCGCAGGTTTTGGAGAGGCGGCGACGGGCCTTCTAAAAGGGGTCACCGGGTGTCCCTGTCCCAAGCGGCCTGACGGGTCTCGGTGGCTCCATCAGCAGTGTCTCCCAGCTTAATCTCCCCCCTACCCTTACCATCCCCTACTAGTAACCGCTCGCTCTCCAGCGTTGGAGCCGATCCCTCCAGTGGTGCCACCACAGCAACCGGAAATGGAGGCAGCGCGGTACCTGTATTCAGGGCGTTCTAAACCCTTGGAGTCAATATTTGTCAGGACCCCCCCCGCTCATCGCCAAGGCGCACCAGGTATTTCCTGCACACACGGTCCGAGGTAGGGGCCCCGATTTAGTATCGGAAACAATACGCCCTGCTGCCAGGTCCTGAACGCGGTGAACAAGCGTTTGGCAATATATAAACAATCGCTTCTCATTCCCTCGAGCGGGTTGAACGGATACCCTGAGGCAGGCCAAGCGCCGCTGAACAGGGGTCACAAACGAAATGAAGCAGTTGGTGACCTACGGTGAGCGCGCACCACTGGCTCAAACGTGTTGTGAAAGCCGGTCATCTCGCACCTGGATGGATTTACCCGGAGGACACCCTCCTGAATGATATCGGCGAACACCGGGGCATCCCGTACCGCCGACTATCCCCCCCTCCCGAGCTGAGGCATGGGCAGCATTCGAACCAGCTCCGCCACATGGGGAGATCGGCTTTTCCCCGGCCACTCCGCACGGCACGCGATGCAGATCCTCGGGTCAGTGTGCCCACTTGTGAGGCTTTGCGCACGCTGCGAAGGGGTACAGGTGCGTGACCGTCCCGCGCGTCCCGGACGAGTCGCCCAAAGCCCGACCGCGATAGGTGCAGGATGCTGCAGCGCCCGACCCCCTTGCATCTCCTGCGTACTGGTCACCATTATATTGGTTCGATATCCCATCTGCACCTGAAGACAGTAATCGCCAAAGTCCCCCCCACGCGTCGCTGTTGGTGGGCGCCCATTTCGATAGCTCGGTCAAATCGATTGTAGAATCGCGGCGAGAATTCCGCTACGTGGAAAAGTTTCCAACCAGG
>JARUPZ010001126.1:0-24201 GCA_031213475.1 Nereocystis luetkeana | reverse complement strand
GACCAGGCGATTTTATCCCGCGCCAACAGGATACCGCGGTAGGATATCGCGGGACCACAGCTGTCTGATATAATGATTGATTATTCATTACCATCATAATATCATGCGTGACAACGGATGAGTGCGCGGCTGTGGCGGAATTAGTCGATCAAAGAGTATACTCATAATCGAGCGGCAATAGAGATTTGGAACCCTTTTGATGGGGGCCGTCGTACGGGTAAACCGTACTGGAAGCACACCGGTCGATACCTGGCTGGTATATACTACCTACGGCGTCCATCTCTGCATTGAGCACACCGGCCAATGGACACGTCCAAAAAAGGAAAACTTACCGTTTGTAGACTTCCTGGTGAAAGCATTGCATGTAGCATGTAGCATCAGCTAAGCCCTCGCCAAAATCTGATGGTGAGATTTTCTGAGTATAGTTTCGTTATCATGTTCCAGGTACGTATATCTTTCATATTCTCTCAGACCAGCTGTTTCGGACCACACCACCAGGTGGTTCTGTTGTGATTATTTTACCCCCCTCCCCCGGTGGCTTGGTAGGTGGTCCGCGTGCCTATCAAGATCAATTTCGTGGGTTCAAGTCTCACCGAGTGCATGCTCGTAGGGACTTTTTCTTGCATGAAGAAATTGATTAGCGGAAAGCGCGAGAGCGTGAGTTAGCTACATTCGATGAAAATCGACGAGCAGTGGGAACGCTGAACCCTATGCGCGACAAAAACATAAAGGTACGTACCGGGGGGGAGAAGAGACGACACCTGTGACCACGGCTTGTCCAGAAGATCGCCGAGGGTAAAACCTCCTACGAGCTAGGCTGGAAAGTAAAAGTGATGTAAACACACATATAGGTTGGGTTGGCGTCGGTTGGCAACGACAGAGCAAAGCATGCCGTTCACTACTTGAGCTAGACAACCAGGGTATCACTTCTTTTTTTTTTTTTAGGCGGTCGGTTACTGCTGGTGGTCGAGTTAGATCATTTGTGCGAGGTAAGCAACCTTTACTCCGCACAAGAGGAATGATCATTTCACGTGCCTGGTCGTGTTTATGGTAAGGGACCCAAGAGGCAGTTACATAGTACTCCCATTGCTGTCTTTGGAAGTGGCTATACCGGAAATTACATTAACTCGTTGAAGCTGTCATCCATATGCAAATCCGCCTCACAAACGGTTCTTAGAAGGATGCAGCTCACCCTTCATGCGACTCGCCGGACGCCTCACGACGCTTCGCGCTTGGCGCAAGCAATGTCTGCTTGGTCGGTGAAACCTGACATGCTCCGCCCCGGCATGGTAAGGATGCGAGGTCTATGGTCATACGACTACGGCCATGCATGAGATCGAGCACATATCTCCTATCGAGTACATCCCTCCTATCGAGTGTCTCCCCCCTCCTCGAGATGATGTTTGTGCGGAGAGAACCTTTACTCCGCACAAGGGGGATGATCGTAGCACGTAGTGTGTATATGGTGAGGCACCCACGAGGCAGTTACATAGTAAACCCATTGCTGTCTCTGGAAACTGGCCACCCCAGAAATTATATCAATTTATTGAAGCTGTCCGCCATATGCAAGAAAGTCCGCCTCTAAAGCGGTTCTTAGTAGGATGCAGCTCACCCTTCATGCAACTCGCCGGACACCTCACGGCGCTTCGCGCCTGGTGCAAGGAATGTCTGCCTGGTCGGTGAAAATCCAACGTGCTCCGTCCCGGTATTGTAGGGATGCGAGGGTCTATGGTCATACCATTACGGCCATGCGAGATAATGAGTACACCCCCCCCCCGACCGGTTGCTTGCACACTAAAATCCTCTTTCTGCTGCGTACCGTACTACAGCTTAAGCTGTACACTACCGGACTACTGGACCTCTCACAGAGGAAAGACCCGCCGCGAGAAACCCAACCTGAGGCCTGAGATACCCGGGATCCATGAAAATGAGAAATTCGAAAGCGGTTAGTATATACCGGCCGCTCGAAAGGAAATTATGAAAGGGTTTAGGCCTGAACGAAACACAAAGAAGGTTCTAGTGAGGGGCTACGTACACGAGAAAAAAAAAATCCCGGCACCACACTGTAATACCAAGTTAAGTATTAGCCAACTAAACATGGGAGGGGGGGGGCACACTACCAAGTTCAATTTTAGACAAGGAAGTATACGGGGGGATGGGGGTCAGGTTTTTCATTTTGGGGGCATTTGGCGGATAAGGGTACACCCGGCCACACTCAATCTTAAACCAGGTATATAACAAATTACATTCTAAATCCTGTTTTAAAATGTTCTATTAACCAAATCCTACGAGTACACTAACCGGGCAGGGGGTACGATGTCCTACTAATGTCTATAGTCAAACGATATACCAGGCATACTATATCCTACATATAGCCAGGTAGGGGCAACGAGGGCATACTATTAGTAGTTCCTGTGCAAAAATCGTTATATATATACTAAATCCTATTAAACCAGAACGAGGGGATGTCGGGACGTCATTCTCTGCATTCCCGGCCGCGGGTACGCACCACCTTGCACCCATTTCAACACCGTGTAGCCAGCGCTTGCGCTGGCTTCGAAGGTGGACGAGCCGAGCGCGCCTCGGTCACGCTCAGGCTGAAAGCGGCGCCGAAAGGCAGCAGCAATCATTCGTCAAGCACCAATCAACGTGCCCCTCAAGTGCCTATTCCACAAATTTGACCGTTGGGTACGATCCCCCCCCCCCCAGGTGCCTATTCTTCAAGGATGACCGTTGGTATAAGGGAGTGCTGCATGACCCACCGCGTGCCGGAGGCTTACGCCGTGGCGCTCGGCATGAGGGCAAAGGATGCCGTGGTTACACGTAGCAACATTCCCGATAAAGTGCGAAGTGAGCACCGCCGAGAAAAGAAGCCGCGAAGGGGAGCAGGCTCCAGTCGATTAATCCCTGTTTCGGGGAACCCCGATATATATGGCGATAAAAAAACAACGACCATTTCGTCTGCCCGAATTCGGAAAGCAAATAATTATCTCTATTTCCAGTAGATAAAAGTAAGTTAAATTTTCCAACTTCTATACCTGGTATATATTTTTCGCGTTCGCATTTTTATTTGTGATTTTTTTAATGGCAAATTTTGGTGTTAAATAACAACCGTCTACGAGCAGTAGCGTCCGTGAGCGCCGGGCAGAACAGGAGAGGGGTCATGTCGCGCCTGCCTGTGCCGTGCAACTCCTTGCGTTGTAACTTGAACACCAATTTGGAACCCCCCCCTCCCCCCCCAATCACGCAGTGGCCGTCGCTGTAACCGTCACCATTTGCATTTATGTCTCAATCTTCCCCTCTGCTGAAGCCCCCGCAGGGTTAAAACAACGAAAGCGCCCCCAAGAGGGAAGAGTCCGAGGGTGACGGCCCTACCGCTCCAAAAGGTCGGGTCGCGGGGGATAGGAAGGGGAAACCGATATCGCAGGCAGGCGACATTCTCACCGACCTTATACATCGGAAGAAGAGGAGGAAGAGGAGGAGGAAGACGACGAGGAGGACAAGGAGGAGGGCAAGGAAGATGACGAGGGCATCGAGGAGGGGGAGGGGGAGGGAGAGGGGGAAATAATACAAGGAGGAGGAGGAGGAGGAGAAAAGGAGGGGGGGGGGGGGGGGGGGTGTACTCGATAGGAGAGATGTACTCGATCTCATGCATGGCCGCAGTCGTATGACCATAGACCCTCGCATCCTTACAATGCCGGGACGAAGCATGTCGGGTTTTCACCGACCAGGCAGACATTGCTTGCACCAAGCGCGAAGCGCCGTGAGGTGTCTGGCGAGTCGCATGAAGGGTGAGCAGCATCCTAAGAACCGCTTGTGAGGCGGACTTGCATGCTGATGACGGCTTCAACGAGTTAATTTAATTTCCGGTGTAGGCACTTCCAGAGACAGCAGTGGGAGTACTATGTAACTGCCTCTTGGGTGCTTTACCTTGAACACTATGTGATGCGATCAATTCCCTAGTGCGGAGTAAAGGTTATTTACCTCGCACAAATGATCAAACTCGGTAACCAGCTTTGAGCGGCCCCCCCAAAAAAAACCCGGTACCCTGGTTGTCTAGCTCACATAGTGAGCGGCATGTTTTACAGTGCCGTTGCCAACCGACGCCAACCCACCTATATGGGGGGGGGGGTAATAGGAAGAAGGAGAGGAAGAGGACGAAGACCGGCGGGAGTTGTAGGAAGACGGCAGGGGGGGCACAAGGATGACGGGGTGGAGGGGCGGCACCGCTTTACGCCGTTCAGCAGAACAGGCCGGCGTTGTACGTCGAAGAGGCAGTGGTGTCAGCTGGGTTAATTAGGGTACTTCAATCTGTCTTGGTCGTGTTTCGATATTGTCGTGCTAGGGAATGCTCAACCCCGTACGGTGCAACAACTCGCGTTGACCTGCAGTAAATACGAATACTACTGTCGATGGAACGATATCGAGCAAGTACAAGTGAAGAGTAGTAGTGCGGAGTAGTAAGCGGTGGTGTTCGTTTCATAAGTGTGACGGTCGGTGCGTGCGTCTTCCAACTGCAGATACTACTGTTGTACCATGAAATCTGCCAGAGCAATAGCAGCAGTTGTGTCCAAACTTAAAAGTGCTGGTCGATTTTTGCGCCGGTTCGCACAACCTTGAAAACCACTCATGCTATATACGAGGACGGAAGCACGCGAGTGAGCGAGAGACAAGAAAAACGCGGCAAAAAATATACCTGGTATATATTTGGAAACAACGTAATGTGCGCCCAAATGTTGGAGGTACCTCTATTAGGAGTAGGGACGGTGCTCCGTCTCGAATGGGATGCGTGGTTAATGGTCAAACGACGAAGGCAAGCAACAAATGAGCACGCCCTGTCAGTGATGAGTACTTCTACCACAGCAGTAGAAGGACTATAGCAGGTCACTGCTAAAGTGAAATAGCTGTGAGTACAGAGGTAGCGGTAGCACAGCGCGGGGCTGGTCTGGGTACTCGGGCCACTCATTTGTGGCACAGGACACGTTTCCAGAGTTGTGGGCTGGGTTGAGAGGGGGTTCTTGGCGTATTCCGGGTTATATTTTTTCTCGTGTTTTGGTGTTCAGTTTTTTCTTTTCCGAGAAAAACTTTCTCGCCCTCCCCCCCGTTGCGGGTAGCATGTCGGCTTCGTTGCCTAGCCGTTCAGAGGTGTGGGGAGTGGGTTTTGAGGAGCCGCCTCTTCGACTCATGTTGTAGTTCGTGGAATCGGGGCTTCCATGAAATTCCCATAATTCTGAATATACGGCTCATCAGAGTGGGCCAGAGTTATGATACCGCTTTGTATGAGGTTGAAAGCCCGATAATTACCTGGGTTCGGGCACTGGAATCGTATTTGCAGTGCTTGGCAGGCGTATCTTAGATGGAAAACCAGATGATTTCCCAACGAGGCACGAGCTTGGCTCTCAGTCTCCACCGTGCACGAAAGGAATCAAGCTGCTCTTTTTCTATCTCTGAGCAAACAATACACGTGAGTACCAACGAGTACCGATATAGTAGGCAAACCTGTCCAGGGAAACAAGTGCCTCGACCTTGACCATAACAAAAACGTATAGTACCAGAGGCATATAATATATATATATATATATATATATATATATAATCATGTTGCAACTACGTGCCGTCGTGTACTGTAGGTATCTATAGACAGCCGCGACGACAGCAGCAGTTCCGTAGTACCCTCCTCCCCCCCCCGGAGGATAGGGGAGGGCGGGTACTGTTGTACCCTGGTAGCGTGTTTGATGTCAGGGACTCGGATTTTCATGTAAAGTCGTCCCACTTTGTTGCGGTGAGCCGCCACGCGACCAGAACCGCACCGAAATTTAACCCTGCAAAAATCGGTGCAGTGAGGTGGATGCCTGACCTAAAGTGGGATATACGGGGAACGTTGAACATTAACGTTTGGAGGAGGGCTTACCACTATTTATACGTGGTTCGCCGTACATCAGCTTTTCGGGGTTAAAAAAAAATGCCACAACGGCGGGGTGGAACGAGCAAACCACACGATGACCCAGATGCAGGCAATGGTCGTCAACGAGCTCCAAAACAACTGGGATGAACAGCTCCCTCATGTCGATTTTGCGTACGACAATTAGGTCAGTGCCGCCACGGGTTTGGCTCCCGACGAGGTCCATATGGGTCGGCTGCCACGCCCCCCACTCACGATTTTCGAGCGTGCTGGAGTCGCCGGCCACCAGAGCTTGGCCCGCGACCACCTCGCCTACTGCGACCTGGCGACGGACCGCCAGCAGCGCGCGTACGATATCCTTCGCGAACACCACGCCCTCACTGTTGCTCGCATGAACCGCCGCAACTCCGCCCTCGCCGACGCTCTTCGTCCAATCCCCAAATTTTACGTTGGCGGCTGGGCGTGGGTGTACAATACGGCGGCCACCATCCGCCAGGGCGCGAAGCCCGACACGGACGCCAAGGTTCCCAAGGCCAAGCTCTTCCTCAACTGGACGGGCCCCTACAAAGTGCTCGCAGTTGGCCCCTGCTCCTCAGCGGACACCCGGGACGGATCTCCTCTAGGGGCAAAGCTCCTGTACTTGGATCTTCCTTCCGATATGCCGGATGCTCGCCGACGCGTGTCAATTCAACGCTGCACACCATTCGACAACCCCCACGACCGTGGCCACATACCAAAGTATTTACCGGCGGGGTTGACGCAATACGTACTCAACAACTTCTCCAAGAAATCTCCCCCGTACCACGTCACCGAGGACGACGTTTCGACCCCTCTTCAACGGCTCGAAGTGGAAAAGATTACCGGACACCACTCGGTTAGAGGTCGAGGGGGCGTCATCGGGGTGAAGCACGAGGCGCACTGGACGGGACTATCCCGTCCTTCCTGGGAACGGGAAATGGACCTTCAGCTTTCTCGGCAAACAATTTTGCGCTACTGGGCCGGCACCCCGAACCAGCACCGCCAAAACCAACCACCTGTACCGCCGGATGAGAATCGGCGCGGCACGGCACAACGGAAGCTTTCTCGGAGTAACGGCGAGCGGTTTCTGACACCCGACTATTGCTGCGTCTCGCACGCCGACTGGCTTCGCCGATACTGCGACACCATGCTTCCCAACGGGACCCATTTTTGGTACAGGGGCGACGACGGTCTGTGGTGGATCGGGAAAATCAGCGCGACTACGCCGACGGATGGAGTACATTGGGTTCGATTTTTGGACGACCCGGGACCGATCAAGCTTTCTCTTTCTCCGGCGCGCTACACGACTTCGACGAAAGCTGTACAAGGTTCTTGGTGTCTGCAAAATCACTTGGCTTGCGCGTTTGCACGGGGGGGCCAGCGTAACATAGACGAATCTCGAGCCGTCGCCGTGGATAGCTGACTTTCGCTTCTCGGCTGCCCTCGATATATTTTTTCTTGGCGTTTTCCTGGACTGTGGGGGGTGGTTTTTCTACTGCTTGACGTTTTCCGAGTTTTCGGGTCGGGTTTTTTTTCTACCAGGTGCGTCCCTGGTGTGGTTGTTCTTGGGCTTGGTTGGGGATGGTTTTTGCGTATTTTGTCCTGCCTACCCCCCCCGCTCAGTCTCGGGGCTGGTCTGGGTAATCGGGCCACTCATTTGTGGCACAGGACGCGTTTCCAGAGTTGTGGCCTGAGTTTGGGTGGTTCTTGGCGTATTCTGCAATATTTTTCTTCTCGTTTTTTATATTCACTTTTCGCTTTTTTATGCATCTTCCTCGCTTCCTCCCCCCGTTGCGGGTGCCTTGCCGTTCAGAGGTGTGGAAGTGGGTTTTGAAGAGCCGCATCTTCGACTCATGTTGTAGTTCGTGGAATCGGGGTTTCCATGAAATTCCCTTGTTCCTGCATATACGGCTCATCAGAGTGGGCTAGTGTTATTGTACTGCTTTGTATGAGGTCGAAAGCCCGGTAATTACCTGGGTTCAGGCACTAGTATCGTATTGTAGAACTTGGAAGGCGTATCTTGGGTGAAAAACCAGGGGTTTCCCAGAGAGACACGAGCTTGGTCTCAGTCTCCAGCGTGCACGAAAGGAATAAAGCTGCTCTTTTTATATCTCTACGCGAACAACACACGTGAGTACCAAGGAGTACCGACTTAATAAGTAGACCTGTCCAGGGATACAAAGTGTCCCGCATGCTTGATCTTAACACATGGCGATGGCTTTCGTTGACGATTTCTTCCTGCCCCTTCAGGCTAGGTCTTCCTTTCATTTTATTTACGTACTTTGCCGGCTTCGTTGCCTTGCCGTTCAGAGGTGTGGGAGTGGGTTTTGGGGACCCGTATCTTCGACTCATCTTCTAGTTCGTGGAATCGAGGTTTCCATGAATTTCCATAATTCTGCGTATGCGGCTCATCAGAGTGGGCTAGTGTTATGATACTGCCTTGAATGAGGTTGAGAGCCCGGTAATTACCTGGGTTCATTCAGGCACTGAGATCGTATTTGTAGTACTTGGAAGGCGTCTCTTAGATGGAAAACCATGGGTTTTCCAGAGAGGCACGAGCTTAGTCTCAGTCTCCCCGTACACGAAAGGAATGAGGCTGCTCTTCTTCTATCTATATGCAAACAACACACGTGAGTACCAAAGTGTACTTGTAGGACTGCAGGCCCGTTTCGGGGACAAACGGCTAGGAATTTGAGAGCTTTGTCCTCAAAACGGGACCGACGTTCTCAAAGGGTTAATAGGCAGACCTGTCCAGGGATACAGAGTGTCCCGCCCGCTAATCTTAACGACAGGTGGCCGGGACACCCCCCCCCCTACCGTTCATGCCATCGTGCATTGTTGGTGCTACTTGTACGGTGAGTACAGTAACAGCGGAGAGAACTGCTGCCTTGTTGATGTGCGCCGCTGTCCTGTACCGAGGGCTACAAGGTACTGCTGGTCGTATTATAGTGAGATGTAGGCATGACGGTCCCGCTATAGTGCGGGGACCGCACTAAAGAGGGAACGGTCCCACTATAGTGCGGTATAGTCCCCGGTGACTTGGTAGGTGGTCCGCGTGCGTGCCTATCAGGATCATTTCGTGGGTTCAAGTCTCACTGAGTGCATGCTCGTACTACTGTAGGGACTTTTTGAAGACCTTTAACAATCTGGGAGAAGGGATCTTTAGGTTGGTAGGCTGTTCGGATGTTTTGGTTCCTGTTGGGATGAAGGCACGGGCGAAGACCCAACCCAACCCCTGACTCTAACCCTAACCCTAACCCTAACCCTGACCCCAAACCGCAGCCGAAACGGGCCAAAACTCGCCATAAACGAGGCTACGCCGAGTTTGCATCGAACCAGGAAATTTCTCAGATGCGGACGACGATTCCGAAGTGCAGACCACGCTACACATGTTTCAAGTAAAAAACACCCCTAAAGATCCCTTCTCCCAAACTGCTAAACCTACTCGCCTGTCCTGTGACCACGGATTCACGTTTTTGTGAGAACAGCAACAACAGCAGCAACAGCAGCAGCAACAGCAACAACAGCAACAACAACAACAGCACGTAGACCGGCAGTACTACGCTGTACATATAGTCTTATTCCAGGTAACTCGGACGCCCACAAGTATCGTCCCCCAATCACGCAGCCCTTGCCTCGAGTCGTCAACTTTTACTGCTGTCAATTACAGCCGGTAGTATAATGACATGGCATTGCACTGCTGTCTAATGCTGTAATACCTGGTACCTGGTACATATTAAAAAAAAAAAAAAATGGTACCTGGTACCTGGTACCAGGTACGTGACAACGTACGACAAGCAGTATACTGTGACATCTCTGTGGCGTAGTTTTGTGACCACCGGCCTTATACGTACGTATCTCTCCACAGGATTGAAGAATCGGCACGGACACTCTGGTTGTGCTGGGTGTCGACGGGTAGAAAAGAACGGTTCAATGTGACGTACACACATACCGCCAATTCTACCCGTCCCCCTCTGAAGTCCCAAGAGGGTTACTACTAATAATACTCGTACGCGTAACCCGAATATGTTTCGTGTTCTCCTGTCTGTGCCTTCACATTTGTGTTCATTTTCTGAGTTGTCCAGTGTGTTATGCACCATCTCAGGTACGATAATAAGCTGGAGTGCGACTCGAGTGTGGCAAACAACAACCACGAGACACGGTGTTGGGCGGAAGGGTGTACGTACGCACCACACTTTAGTGCCTCGCCAAACGACGATAACCGCACTAGAGTGGGATCTCGAACTATCCTCCCGAGATGTAGGATGTACTGCTTGCTCTCATTTGTGCGGTACTCTGTACTCTGCACCGGTAGCTGTTGGTGTTGTGCGTATGGACGAGATCGTGACAAGACCTACGCGTATAAAAAAACGGGTGTACTGATGATGAAACAGGAAAGTTGGGTACATAAAAAGAAGACAACACGCAACAAACATTGCTACCGCACACTCGCGGGATCACGACTGCAAGGTAATCACAACGCAAAACCTGGTCGCACCCGAGCCATCGTTGCCCACCGTCGCCTTCATCTCGTCCGGCGCTGGCATCAAAGCAGCAGCAGCAGTAGTAGTAGGTCCAACAGGCTTCCTTGCGTTTTCGACCGAGCTGACAATCCCGACAAGCCCAGTTAGGGTCGTTGTTAGAACAAGGGCAAACATAACGGTTCCTGCCACTCGTACACCAGCCTTGCTGTAGCCTCTGCCACCAACGCTGGTGCTGGTGGGCCTTTCGCTTGGCACCCGTCCATCCCTTCCTCCGCCGTCTCCGCTGACGCCGCCGCTGACGCCGACGCCCCGCGTTGTCAGGGGCATGCGCTCCATCGAGTTGTACGAAAAGCGGCCCACCGCCATCCGGCTGCTTCCACAGCACGCACCACAAGCGACACCACACACACACCACAACCAACGGGGTGTGTCTGCCTGTGATGAGAGATTGCGGGCGCTGCTGCTGCTGCTGCCGCCGCCGCTGCTGCTGCTGCTGCTTTACTGTGTTGTTGGGTTTAACCCTGGTGCGATGTGCCTGTGAATGCACAGCAGTGAATTGGGCACGGTATTTTGTTACTTTTGTTCCCCCCTCGGAGAGGTGTTCTTCGTTCGCCCTGCTCTTCGGGCCCACTTCTGGTGCGCGGCGGTGAGCCGCGAGGATGCAACGAAATGTGGGAAAATGCACCAGATGAAGCAGAAACAAAAAAAAGTAACTTTTTTTGGGAGAAAACTCAAAACAGCTGGCTGCAACCGCATGTATTTGCTGGTTTGTCACATGTTTTACCGACTCCCAAGAAAATTATGCATGGAAGATTCCGCGCCTCTTCGCGTGTCCGGCTCTTCCAACATAAATTACGTACGTACGAGTATCGTCTTTTTTTCCGCACGATCACATGAGCACGTCTGTACGTTTACCAGGCATCAGGGTCCAGGTACAACAGCAAGCAGCAGCATCAAGGTGGATGTACACTGATACAACATCACGCTAACTGCTTGTACTTCGTGCCGCGCTGCTGAGCGCAAGGTATACAGCTATATAGCGGCAATTATTATTAATAGTATTGGCAATTATCTCATTGCGTTTAAAAAAAAAAAATTACACATCACTTTTTTTACTTTCCACAGCCTACCTCGTACCTGGTAGGAGGTTTTACCCTCGGCGATCTTCTGGACAAGCCGTGGTCACAGGTGTCGTCCCTTCTCCCCCCCGGTACGTGTGCCTTTATTTTTTGTCGCGCATAGATAGGAGTCAGCATTCCCACTGCTCGTCGAGTTTCATCGAATGTAGCTAACTCACAGGCTCTCGGGCTTTCCGCTACGAGTAATCGTTTTTTTTATGCAAGAAAAAGTCCCTACGAGCATGCATGCACTCGGTGAGACTTGAACCCCCGAAATTGATCTTGATAGTCACGCGGACCATCTACCAAGCCACCGGGGACGCCGGAGTGACGAGTGTAATGCGCGTATCATATTATGAACTATACTCAGCAGCTCGGCACCACTGGAATATCACAAAATCATTGCACATATTGCACGAGGAGTACGACATGGTTGGACGGTTGGATGTTCAGGGTTTGTTTGTAGAATATTTGTTTGTTGGACGCGCGTGAGACCTGGTTGGTGAAACGCTTCTAATGACGAGGGGGTGGTGTTATGAGGCTTAGATCGGGTAAGCGATTGGTTAACATTTTACCTTTAGCCCAACGGACTAAGACCCTAACAAATGACGACGACGGCAGAACATGGCCATTGATTGGGTCGTTGGTTGTGAGTTCGAATCTCACGTCCACCATGAAATCGCTTTTGAAAGAAAAGTGAGTTTCCTCATCATGTTAAGAATCGGAAAAATGTTTTTGGATCCCCAGAAATTGTAACCGCGTGTGGTGACGCGTCGACCCGTAAAACCCGGTCCGTTCCAGGGGGGGGGAGAGTGTTATGACCCAGTTATGAGGCTTAGATTGGGTAGGCATTTGCCTGTTTAGCCCAACGGACTAAGACCCTCACAGGGGGTTGCTTTACGAGTTACTTATAACTTCTTATTCGAGAGAGTAACCGTAGCCCTGACCCTAAGCCAATCAGACAAAATCTCGAATAAATGGTAAGTGATACTCGTATAGATCGGGAGTGTACCGGTCATGAGGTCTAGGGTCAGGATGAGGCAAGCAGCTCAGGCACAAGCCTATTCGAAGGACCGCCGTATATAGAGTCCGCATCGGATAGAGTAGGATGACAACAATTGTTTTCAATATGCAAATAATAGAGAACACAAGGACCACAACCTCAAGTCTGGCCACGATCCAACCGAGTCGAGGCGTGCGCTCGCACGTGTTCCAGAGAGGTAGAGCGTGCTTCTGACGCTGTCTCCCAGGTATGTACCAGGTAGATGGTAAAATGATTGCTTTGTGCCCAGGTCGATAGCGATGACCAAGGCAACATGTAGGACCACCGAAAAGAGGAGTGGCAATCCACAAATAAATTGGGGAGGGGCCGTAAATGACGCGCGGCCAAGGCTGACACAAAAACGCAAGTCGTCGTAACTCCTGAATTGGTCCAAAACCGTAACATCCCCCCTGGCATAATAATGCGAATCACTTAGCAATATGCTGTAACAATCTTCGACTATAACCAAGGGTAAGAAACCGCAAGACTCTATACAGAAAAAACGATCTCGGGGATAGGCAAGAACATACCTAAAACGCAGCCATCAGCGGGAAATCCCCGATAAAAACACTTACCCCCGCCTTTTTCACTGCGAATTTGACTGCCTGACCAATACTCAATGGTGTATAGTCATCCTATGAATACCACACTTTTTCAGCAATGAATAAGCGCAGTACACTAACTCCTATAGTCTTAAACCACCATTTCTACGTTCTCCGAACGGGTCAAAAGTCAATACCCGTGGGATTCGATTCCCCCAAAATCGAATGAAAATATTCGAGGAGATCGAATCAACAAAACGAGTTTGCTCACTCCCAGGCTCGGAAGAGGAGACCCCCATACGAAAATATCCAACTACGCCAGACTGCCTGACTGTTACAAGCAGGAATCACTCAATCTCTCACAAAAACATATATCTTCGAACAGAACAAGAAGACATACTCACGTCCTCGGCGAAAGCTCGTTATTATCGCTTCAGGTCTGGAACTGCTCCTCACTCAAATACGAAATTATTGGGACCCCACCAGGCACGGAAGAGTACGCCTCCTCTCGACCCAAACACACAAACATTTACGCAGTCACAACATACATCCAGCACCCCCCAAGTGCCACCAGGCACGGAAAGGTCTATCTACTATCTGCTGCTTGTAACAGGCCAGGCCGTGCACGAATGCCGGGAATAGGAGGATGCTCACGTCTGTCTGGAGCTCTCCCATCTATCTGTTCACCCACTCACTGCTAGCTGTGCTGCTATATTCGGCCCTCGCCCCATCATGGAGATACGACACAGCAATAATAATACCCTAATCAGCGTGTATCACTAGTAACATAGAGTAGTAGTAGTAGTAGTAGTAGTAGTAGTAGTAGTAGTAGTAGTAGTAGTAGTAGTAGTAGTAGTAGTAGTAGTAGTAGTAGTAGTAGTAGTAGTAGTAGTAGTAGTAGTAGTAGTAGTAGTAGTAGTAGTAGTAGTAGTAGTAGTAGTAGTAGTAGTAGTAGTAGTAGTAGTAGTAGTAGTAGTAGTAGTAGTAGTAGTAGTAGTAGTAGTAGTAGTAGTAGTAGTAGTAGTAGTAGTAGTAGTAGTAGTAGTAGTAGTAGTAGTAGTAGTAGTAGTAGTAGTAGTAGTAGTAGTAGTAGTAGTAGTAGTAGTAGTAGTAGTAGTAGTAGTAGTAGTAGTAGTAGTAGTAGTAGTAGTAGTAGTAGTAGTAGTAGTAGTAGTAGTAGTAGTAGTAGTAGTAGTAGTAGTAGTGGTAGTAGTAGTAGTAGTAGTAGTAGTAGTAGTAGTAGTAGTAGTAGTAGTAGTAGTAGTAGCAGTAGTAGTAGTAGTAGTAGTAGTAGTAGTAGTAGTAGTAGTAGTAGTAGTAGTAGTAGTAGTAGTAGTAGTAGTAGTAGTAGTAGTAGTAGTAGTAGTAGTAGTAGTAGTAGTAGTAGTAGTAGTAGTAGTAGTAGTAGTAGTAGTACTAGTAGTAGTACTAGTAGTAGTACTAGTAGTAGTAGTAGCTTGCTGTTTGATGTGGCCACCATCGGTGGTAATCCACTGAAGACAAACAGGTTGATCTACAGTAGTAGTGCTTGATCGGTATCAGGACGCGTCCAAGGAACATACGAGTATATATAATATTATCATTTCCCTTGCCATCCGACAATGTGCAGCATGATCTTCAGCATTGATCACTCATAACTTTCCCGAAAGAAGAAAACCTCGGAAACAAAAGGAAACCCATGCATATACTCTTACGTTTACTGCTGGGGGAGTTTGAAGGGTCAAGCTAAGAGAGTGGGAAGGGTGGGTGGGGGGGGAGTTATGTTTTTCTAGCGTGACCGGCTCCCGTGTATGGGGAAGTAGGATATGTCACCTCAACTTCCCATTAAAATGCGCCGCCTGTAATGATGTGTCACGACTTCAATGCAGGTTTGTGTAGCATGCACTACGACCCAGGCCCATTCAAATCACAGGTGTTCTACTCTGCATACGGATACGACTATCTGTCTGTTGGAATGGAGACACTGCGTATTCTGGAAGACACGATCTAAAGTACCAGGTGGCAAGATCGTATCCAAAAATTATGTAGACACCGTTGTTCTTAAGCTCATTTATCAGACGCGCTCAGCATCGACACCCCCCTGCGTCCCGCACCTGCGGACATCTCACGCTCGACATCGACGACAGCTATACGCCTACTGTGCTCGGGGTGTAATGTCATGGGGTTTGGTGTACTATTCACGTGTTGTACAGAGTACAGCACGAAGATTCATGCAGGAAACAACAACCAAGAAGGGGCGTGTAATGACTAGCCAACACCCGCATCCCCGTATCCCGCACCTACCGTATCACACAGACCTCATGCGAATTTTGTTCTTGCCTATGTATCCGCAGCGTTGCTGCAGCAGCTATTCTTTCTGTTTCGTTTTCCCTTCTCCCCTTATATATAACATTCGCCCTTCTTTCCTCTCTTCATCCTATTAATAGTCGTAACTCAACATCCGGGTCACATAGCAGCAGGCTCTACTCCTCCCCCCTCCCAACTGCGGTTCGTGCCTTTTTCTTTTCGCGAGAAGACTTTCAGCCCTTTGTCTTATTCCTTTGTCGACTGGTGTCGAATTGAAGTGCGCCTACCCACGCTACGCGCTCTCAGCAGTTGATTTCTTTTTTATTAAAAAAAAAAATGCAGAAATGATCACCAGGCAGGGTGGAATTTGACCTCACCCTGTACGATATAAATATGTATACTTCATAAATTCATATTCATAGCATATTCCAAAACGATCAAATCAACTATTACGGGGGACCATAGTTAATAGGACCTGTGGTGTACATAAAACCTATATATTTAACCATTTTTACTAACAATATTTGGTTCTGTTAACACTGATCCCCCGTAAGACCAGGTACCAGGTATCAATTATGTTTGAATCCTGCTTACCTGGTACTTTTTCCAGCGACAACAGCACACAGCAAGACAGCATCACTTGACAGACCCGAGCACTTAACCTGTCGACTGGATCATATGCTTACGCCCCCTACGGTAAACATCAGGCGGGGTGGGCGTTTTGTATCTCCATGCCATACCCTTCTTCCATTACCTTACCTTGCTTCTTGTAGCTCACGACTCTGGCCGCGAGTATTGGACATGTCGTACAATCGGATTGCAGGGCAGGACTGACTCTGTGTTCGGCAATACCTACCGCGCTCGTAGTGCTGCGTATATGCTACGACATGGGTGGAGTGTGTATGCATGTGTATCAGCATATACATACATACCAGGTACGGTAGGTACTCTAGTGTCGCACAACAAGGCGAAAAACGTCGGAAGGCGAATGGTGTCCAATAAAGCGTAGCTGGATCATCCTCAAGAGTCCTGTGTACCAGGAGTATGTTTTACTTTCAATTATGCAGATAGATGCAAAGAACATCAGGGAGGGGTGCTAGTTAACCCGTGCACATCGGGAATTCGGAGAAGAGATCGAAGATGCACGGCGCGGCCCACAGCCCACTCCTATACCCGCTGCCACTTGCGAGGTGAAAAAAGCCGTTGTTAGACGTGTACACAGTGAGTCAGAACCGCTGTGCTAATAATGTGTTTTCTTGAAGCACGATCCACGTGGGTAGGGTATTTGAAAAAAAAATGACACGATTTATTAATGTGAAATGGGGATGAAGTATTCTTGCAGGGGGACGAGGGGGCGGGGGGGGGGGTGGGGAGGGCGGAAGGGGCACCTGGCTGGAAGGCAGCAGCCGTGAAGAGGAAATGGGCACAGGGTGTAGGGATCAGGTCGTGTAAAAGGAGGGACGATGCTCAGCAGGAGGGGGGGGGGAAGGTGCCGGAGCGAAACGCCGTTCGTTGGCGACCTTCTTCTGGAGCGACGGAAGAGGTGGGCGGAGGGGGGCACGGGGGAGGAGGACGGGGTGCCGGAGTTAACGACGGTCGGTGGCGACGACCTTCTTCTGGAGCGCCGGAAGAGGTGGGAAGGGGGTCGGGGGGGGGGGGCGAGGAAGAACGGACGAACGACTCATGGCGCCATGGCCTGAGGAACGGCGCAGCGACAGCCGGAGAAGACCTGAGTGAGCGGCGGGCAAAGGAAGGCGGAGAGCAAGGCTGGTTCCAGAAGAGTTGCCTTCACTTTCGGCGAGGAGGGGGAGGGGGGGCGGCCAAGCTGGCGGTAGGCCGGGCTGGGGAGTGATGCAGTTCGCCGCAGGGAGGAACGCTCACCGCCGAAGAACGCCTCCATGAATGAGATACGCGAGGGAAATATCGCGGATCCACCCTAGGTTCTGGAAATAACGATAGAGAAAGAAGCGTGGTACCGCCAATAGCTGGGCTAAGGAAATTAGTTTTTTCGGTGGGGGTGGCCGTGTTAAGTAGGGAGAGCAGGGGCGGGCGGGCGGGTAAAACACTAGCGGGACAAAAACACCCGGAAAAAAAAACAAGAAAAAAAAAATCCATCATTGATCAATGGCGCAATTCGCTGCGAATCGACGAGATTAAGAAAGCGCCGAACGAAGTGTTCTCGCGATAAAAACGCAAGGCAGGAACCGTAGTGGGTAGGAGGAAGAGAAGAGCCTCCTGCTTTGTTCGACCCCGGATGTGAGTTTACGACCAGGCAGCAGAAAAAAAAGAAGGACGACAGATAATAAATGGTGCGGGAGAGAAAAAAACGAGCATTACGGATAAGTGTAGACTATTTCTTGGTCTGCGATAGGCTGTCACCGGGGCATGTCACCTGCGCTGTTGTTGCCGGAAGCGCGCGTGCGGAGATGGGCGCGGGGGTTGGAACACTTGGTCGTGCACCTCCGCCAACTCCCCCGCCCCCGCCCCCCACCGCTCTTCCAGCAGAAGTTTGACAATCCGGGCAATCTTGCCTCGGGCATGTCTCATTCTACACCCCACCCCACCCCCGCTACACGTTTGGGTAACCATTATTTCCTGAAGAGTATATTATATCCTTGGACTGCCAGCTCAAACACCAACCAGGTTATCAAATCATCGACGAAACTTTGAAACGGCCCAATATGTTTGCTGACCTTTCGAAACGGCGCGTAATGCTGTACGAAGTATGGGTATGTGCGGGTGAAATATATCAATCAAATAGGTGCTTGAGGGAGTGTGAATGAACTATATATAGCTGTCGTTTTTTTAGGTAGGCGATTATAACTAAGTAAACGAAACATTTTTATATTCAACACCAGATGCCTGGTATATAGTACAACTGTTTTGGGTTGGGGACGGGTTGTAAACACCTAATTTCGCATTTTTTTAAAGAAGAACACAATGTGGTCACGATATACGTATGCATACTCGTATATTTACTGAAATGTATTCTACAACATACCAGGTATTATAAATACTGCCAGGGGACGTCGGAAAAACAAGATAGGAAGGCGTATTGGATCTTCTTCTCAACAACTCAGCCGTTGTTTGTTTGTTTCTCGAGAAAGGAAGGGCGATATTGTTCGAGAAACCAGCGTGTTATTATCACATAAGACACTCCGGCACACATGTTTGTGCAAGATTGCGCGAATAAAATGTCGAAAAATTGGGGAAAAAACTCTCCGATAAGAATGACCCTGACAATGCGTGTGTCGCCTTCGTTCTCGTTCTTTCTACCCAACTTCATTATTGATAGTACGCCCACTTTAGTACCGTCCTGATTGCTTATCCTCCTATAGAGAGATATTAAATATGTGGGTCACAGGCTGGGAGACAGAGAAAAACCAGAACGAAAAACAACCTCAAAGCCACGTGTTAGGCAAGTCAAATGTCAGCGTACCGGGTACGAGAACACAACGACACAAGCAAGAAGACCAGAAAATGAGTACGAAAAAAAATCTGAAATGAAACAAATGACGCAAGGAGATCAGAAAGGGCGCTATTGGTAGTGAGGCCGCGCTTGCTCTCTAGCGTCTCCTCGTCCGGTGACTCTCATCTCTAGATGTTTTATCGGAACAGAAAACAACATCGCTATTTTAACACGCTGCGTGTAGAACTTCGGCTGGTTCGTGCCTACCCGATAGCGCGCGTGACTCGGAAGAACTTCACCACACAGCAGCAGCCTGTGATTCTCTCGAGATCGCTCTCCCGCGGATTTTCAATAGAACCCCTACACCTCGACTTCACCGGAGAGCGAGCGAGACTCGAAATATCTTCATCACACCCGCTTGCTTGTTACCGGTAATTATTTCGAGATCGCTCTCCCGCAGGTTTTCAACAGAAGCCTGTACACCTCGTCTTGGGGAAGGTACCGCAGCGGTCGAAATTAGTCGAGATTTTGGGGTGCACTAAACGAGACAAAATACAGCCCCCAACCGAACGTTTACACTGCACTTGCTTGCGGACAGCTACAACCCCTCGACGGAACCTAGAGCCCGCAAAATTGAGGGGTGACTCCTGGTGGGGTGAAGGAAGGCGTCGGGTGAGCCGAACAGCAGTCAGTCGTACATGGACAGCCAAAAACGACTCATCATGAGGTGTTTTCGTGTTCTGCTCGAAGTTGCGAGCGAGCGGCACAAAAAAAGCTCCTAAGCTTGCTAAACTAAAATGTTTTGTTTCACGCGCGGGGAGGATAGCACAATGAATGGCCGCATCACCGATGAAGAAATGGCCGCGTCACTAAAAGATTGGTGTTCTCCAGGCATATAACATAACTCTTTTTCGATACGTCGTCGAAGATGCTGCGGTCCAACAAAACAACGTTCCCATGATAGGTAGTAAGTTGTTGGGCCCCCAAAAAGAGGGCCAAAAAAGGGCTCAAAAACGCTGGGTTCTTGAATAATTGCTTGAAATGTTCTGAAAAACCGAAGTACGGATCTTAGCTGCAAACCACTTCCAATCCCAAGTCGCATGCACACACATGTTGCCGAAACGCTATGCGCGGGTATTTGATGACGCGTTCCGGAGGGTATTACTATTACAGGGGACCATAGTAAAATAGGAACAAACATTGGTACAGTAGTAAACACAGCGAAACATATTGTTTTTTTTGGTAGATACCGTAGGTCCTATTTAACAAGGGTCCCCCGTAATAGCAGCGTCCCCCCCTGATAAAAGAAAACCATACGCACTCGAGAAGGGCCGATAGCTGCTGCACGGACGAAGCAACACGAAGGAGAGGAAAATACCGGCATACGGTATGGGCCCACGAACAAGAAAGAGCCTGATGAAAACAAAAAGCTCACTCTTATGAGAACGCTAAGAAAAATCGGCGGAGAAAAACGGATCAGTGGTGAATTTGATAGTATACATACACTTAATCCTAAATCCTACCAGGTACCAGGTATGCAATAGCCTGTGCTCAGGGTTTTTTACAAATGGTGTTTCAATAAGAATCTCAGGCTTGTTCAGATTTAGGTGCTTCTTGTTGGCGGGCCCATACTTGCAAGGACAACGGGGAGGGAAAAGGAAACAGAAAAGAGAAATAAGCAAAAAAGCAAGAAGAAAAAGAGAAGAGAGAAGAGAGAAGGGAAAAAATCGTACTCCAGGTGGTCATAGTAACATGGGTTCCCGTCTCTCCCAGAAAATCGATTCGGGAACCTTGCCACTCCCTTTGCCGTCTCCTTCCTACTCTCGTCAATAGCTGTGTCAAGTGTCTGTACTGCCGCTGTCGCGCCCCCCCCCCCCAATGAACAACTCGACAAGAAGCAAACAAAAACTGCTAGAATTCTAGGGCTAGTCGAACAGATACCTTGTCACCCGATCTATCCTTTCGTTTCTGCATTCGTCGACAGCTGTATCAGTACGGCTGCCCCCCCCCGCCCCCCTCGTCGCCGCTCTTGGCGTCCTCAGCTGCGTGGCGTAGCCAGCTCCTCTCAGCCTCTCGTCCCTGTGCCATCTCGCCATCAAACAGTCCGCCGCTTCGACGATCCCCCGGTGCCAATGTGCAACGCTTATTCCGATCAAATTATCCACACATAAAAGGACCACTTCGAATCCGATGACTCGAAATTCCCCTCGTGGGGCGTGACCCTCAACCATTTTCTCGAACAAGTGGCAAGCTTCCCTCGAAATATCCATCGCATGCGCTGCTTGGGCCGCGGGGCTGTTGTTTGCTTGCGGTTGCTGCTGTTGTTGGTGATGATATCGCATGCGTCAATACGTCAACATGATAGCCATATATACATGAATACACATGGTCTTGCCCGTGGTGAAAATAAATACAATCACAAGTCTACAGGTTAGGTGGTGAAGGTGACGGTAAAATATCGATCTACTACCCAGACCAGGCCCAAGTTGATCCTCATAGCATTTGCCCCCCTCCCACAGCTGGTTGTCGAGTTAGATCACTTGTGCGAGGTAAAAAAACTTTACTTCGCACAAGTGGGAATGATCGTATCACGTAGTGTTCAAGGTAAGGCACCCAGGAGGCAGTTACATAGCACTCCCACTGCTGTCTCTGGAAGTGCCTACACCGGAAATTAAATCAACTAATTGAAACTGTCATACATATGCAAGTCCGCCTCACAAGCGGTTCTTAGTAGGATCCAGCTCACCCTCCATGCGACTCGCCGGACACCTCACGGCGCTTCGTGCTTGGTGCAAGCAATGTCTTCCTGGTCGGTGAAGACCCGACATGCTCCGTCCCGGCATGGTAGGGATGCGAGGGTCTATGATCATACGACTACGGCCATGCATGAGATCGAGTACATCTCTCCTATCGAGTACACCCCCCCCCCCCCTATTTTATACAGTTGGGGTTGGCGTCGGTTGGCAACGACACTGTATAACATGCCGCTCACTGCTTGAGCTAGACAACCAGGGTACCGTTTTTTGTTTTTGTTTTTTTTTTGGCGGTCGCCCGCAGTTGGTTGTCGAGTTCGATCATTTGCGCCAGGTAAAAAAACTTTACTCCGCACAAGGGAATTGATCGTATCACGTAGTGTTCAAGGTAAGGCACCCAAGGGACAGTTACATAGCACTCCCACTGCTGTCTCTGGAAGTGCCTACACCGGAAATTAAATCAACTCATTGAAACTGTCATACATATGCAAGTCCGCCTCACAAGCGGTTCTTAGTAGGATCCAGCTCACCCTTCATGCGACTCGCCGGACACCTCACGGCGCTTCGTGCTTGGTGCAAGCAATGTCTGCCTGGTCGGTGAAGACCCGACATGCTCCGTCCCGGCATGGTAGGGATGCGAGGGTCTATGATCATACGACTACGGCCATGCATGAGATCGAGTACATCTCTCCTATCGAGTACACCCCCCCCCGCTTCTGGACGGCGGGATATTAGGGACCTTATGGTACCGCGTACGGCCGCACGTGGAATTACCCGCTTCGCTTCAATACCCGGGGAACCAGGAAGCAGGGAGACATACTTCTTAACGACGCACGCAAAAGCATTTCTACACGAAAAAAAAAACACGTTCGTTGAAGGTGGCATTCGAAACCATGCCAGGCCGACGACGCCAAATGTGAAGGTGTTACGGACTGCCTTAGGCTATCGGGGTAAAGTATCGTTCGACATCCAAGCTCAGGGTAATCCTTACCGACATATAACGATCTTTTAGTTGTGGCCCTAGGACGATAGCCTCGCCATATACACGGCCTATTCTTTGTATCCCGACGATTTTGTTTGTGGCAGGCGTCAACGGGCAGCATACACGTCTACGGGTTTCAGTCATAACACGCACGCAGCTGCTTCTGTTATGGTATCCCCTCTCCCCAGTTGCGGCGTTATGATTTATGGCAAGTATCCCCTCATTTTACCTGGCAGGCGTTATCGCCTGCGTGGCTGATGAACGTCACGCCCCTTCGTTCATAAGGCATCTGGCGAGGCAAACAGGCAATCTATACGATGATTTATAACTTCCAAGCATCGTCAGGAACCTTGCGTGAGTTACCAGAGCAGAGCCATAGAAACCCCTGCTAGCAGTAGTCGGTCCCTAGGTCCATAGGTCCATACTGCCCCTAAACTTAACACTGGCGTCGACGGCAGGACTCGAAACAGAAAGAAGAACCAAACCTGATATTGCACCAAGTCTTTATATATATGTATTTCGAGTGTACCTCCTTTCGGTACTTGTGTCCGGCTTAACATCGACCTGCCCCACCTGTTGCCTTATTTTTCTCCTCTTATGTACACGCTCTTCTACCCTCTGGCCCTCGGCTCCTGAGCCGCGTCCAGGCTCCATCCCCAGGTTATGGGTGTAGGTCTGGCACCTCCCCCCCCCCCTCCCCCCCCCCTCCCCCTCTCTCCCCCCCTCCCCGATGACATGAGAGAAAATATCTCCCTCCCCTTCTCCCTCTAGTCTCTCGGCGATCCTGCAGTTGGAGATCGAAGCGGGACGGCCTCCTCGGAGAGGAAACCCAGGTGGGCACGGAGCGAGGCGATCTACAACGACAGGCCCTCCTTTTTTACCGCCCCTCCTTGCTCGCCACGGATCATCGAGTCCCGCTGCGCGGGGGGGGGTCAGTTTGAGGTCAGTTTTTCCAGTCGCTCAGAGGCCCTCGGCCGGGTGACTACCCTAGTTCATTTTTTGCGTTCTCGACCTTCAATAATAATGATTTTAGGTTGCACGGTGTGTACCGCCGAAGGATCGTTCAAATTAGGCTGCGCCACCCAAATATATATATATATATATATATATATATATATATGTTTTCTTCAAGCTTTTGAGTGAGGTACAGGGCCAAAACGCGGTACGCGGTGAAAACGGGGCGATAGCCTCCCTATGCCGTGTACCTGTGGCACCATTCCGTCCATATATCGTCCCCCCACGACACTCACTGCTGCCAGCTGGTACACGATAGTGCTGCATTCTGCTACCCAAAGACGCACTCAATCGCTCCCGCCGCGACCGTGTACCCGCCAAAGTATAATAGAAAAACGTAAAGACGCGTACCTGGCACCGGGTACATGTCACGTGCGACGAACGGAATAAAGTGGTACCTGCTGTAGTACATGACGTGTCACTGTTACTCGTGCTGATGTAGTGCTGTGCTATATACAACCACGCGGTAGAGCTACACAGGCCACAGCCGAACTCGACTCCCACTTCTGCACTGCTGTTATACTACTGCGTGCTACTGGTTACGAACGGCGTTGCCGTGTGGAATGCTGTCGGCATCCAACAGCACCGTCATTGCCGCACACGACTACTACAGCAGCACAGTTATCATACACGCCGCATGTACTACGGGAA
>JARUPZ010001125.1:0-24206 GCA_031213475.1 Nereocystis luetkeana | reverse complement strand
AAGGGATGGAGCAACTGTTGCGGGGGGACCATAGTTAATAGGACCTGTGGTATACATAAAAAAAACTACATATTTAACCATTTCTATACTAACAATATTTTGGTTCTATTAACTATGGTCCCCCGAATGGCGCGTTAGAAACACGATGCATAGAAACGTCGAAACTTTCTACTAGAATATCCCTAGTCTAAATGACCCCCCCCCCCAAAAAAAAAGTTTCTATGTAGTGTATGGAAACAACGTATTGAGCGCCCGAATGTTGAAGATGTCTCCATTATTACGGGGGACCATAGTTAATAGTAGTTAATAGGACCTATGGTATACAAAAAATTATATATTCAACCATTTTTACAAACAATATTTGGTCCTATTAACTATGGTCCCCCGTATTAGGAGTAGGAACGGCGCTCCGTCTTGAAAAGGATGATCAATGGTCGAATGACCAAGGCAAGCGACAAATGAGTACACCCCCCTCCCCTCCCCTATACGACTACGGCTATGCATGAAAAGGAATACCCCCCCCCCCCTCCCCCCGCCCCCTCCTCCTTGTTTCATTATCAGAACCCCCATTAGGCCGGAAATCATACACTGGTGCCAGATATATTCCTGGTATGTACCTGGTACGATATATGGTAACATGGAAACTTTTTGCGATCCCTACGGAACGTGAATGACCCTTCACCCCCGCCCCCGCGCCCACAATGGCCAAATGACTCTGGCAAACAACACCCGCGTACGCCTCTCTCCCCGCCCCCCCCCCTCCCCTCCCCCCCGCCGCGCTTTTCCGTTATCAGAACCGCATCTTGCCGGAAGTCAACGAGGAGTTCGCTCAGAGCATCCGGAAGGACCTGACCATTGAGGCCCTGACGAAAGAAGTGGAGAACGCCGTCATGGAGGAGACCGGCACATCCAAGAAGGACGCCAGGAACAGGTCAGCGGAATGGTGATGGTGGGGGGGGGAGGCGGGGGGGGGGGGGGGGGGGGGCGCGCTGAAGATGGTGGTGTTGTTGGTGGTTGTTTTTAGGGGTGGTGGTGGTGGTGATGGTATTTGCGGTGCTGATTGGGGGGAGGGAGGGTGAGGGTTGTGGTGTTGGTGTTGGACTTTTTTTTTTTTTGTTCGGGGCGGTGTGGGTGGGGGTGGTATAATATTTGTGGGGCTGATTTTGTTGTTGGCGTTGTTTTATTGTGGTTGTTGGGATGTCGATGGTTGTGTGTGTCTAGTTTGATGGTGAGTGGCGTAGTGTTGTTGTCGGTGTTGGTGTTGTTGGTGTTGCTGGTGTTGGTGTTGGTGTTGTTGCTGGTGTTGGTGTTGGTGTTGGTGTTGGTTTTAAGGTCGTGGTCGTGGTGGTGGTGGTGGTGCTTGTAGTGTCGGTGGTGGTGTGCGTTGTTGGGTTCGGTTGGTGTTGTTTTTGCGGTGGGCGAATGTAGCGGGTTTTCAGACGCGCTCTCATGTCGGTATGTCTGTCTGTCTATGCGCTGCTCGTCTCGATGTTGCCCCCCCGCTCTCGCTGCTGCGCAGGGCTCTGGAAGACGCCGTCCTGGAGGTGACGCAGGTCGAGATCCCGGAGACGCTGATCATCGAGCAGGCGCGCGAGAAGTTCGCCATCATGATGACCGAGTTCAAGGACCAAGGCCAGCCGGACGAGCAGATCCAGAAGATGATCACCAAGGAGGTACGTACGGGCATCGCCGTCTTTTTTTTTTTGGCAACGGTTTCCTTACCTTGTTCTTTTTTATTTTTGTTCTTACTAACTTTGTTCATGTTGTTGTTGCTGTTTGCTCACGTTGTTGCTACTGCTCTTTTTCTCGCCCTTGTTGCGAGTTTCGTTTTCCTTATCACAGCTTGAGAGGAAATCTCGTGGTTTGTTTCAGGTTTTTTGCCTGGCCTTTATCAGAAAACCTGTTTTTCTGGTGGTGCTGGTGGTGGTGTTGCTGGTTTTGAGTACTCTTGCGATTTTGCTGTTGCAGGAGCTGACTGGATTTGTTTTTGGGGGGGGGTGACTTCGATGGTTCTTGCACGTATTATAGATAATGTACTCGTACGCATACATCTATATTTACTGTTTACCCGGAGCCCAAGGCCGGCATAGGCTAGAGGTGTCTTTATAATACTCGTTTATGTGTTTCTCCTCCCTACGTTCCATGTGTTTGTATGCAGTCTGTGGTGTTTCCTGTTGCTTCTTTTGCTTTCCGTGCCGGCCGCTGTCCCCCCCCGATGCCCCGTGCTATTCACCCCCCCCCCCCCGTTAATCCTTTTAGGACCGCAGTCCCGTTTTGGAGACAATATCACTAAGAATTTGAGTGGCTTGTCCCCCAAAAAGGGACTGCGGTTCTAAAAGGGTTAACCCCCCCCCCCCCCCCCAACAAATCCTCCGGTGGATTGGCAAAAAAAAAAAATCTTCAGCTCACCAGACCACACTTCCACACATGAGCACGCGTTGTGTACGTGTATATCTGGCACCAGTTCAATCCGTCGCCCTGTTTTTTTTTCCCCCCTTCCTCCCTTTCCCCCCTTCCTCCCTTTCCCCCCTTCCTCCCTTTCCCCCCTCCCTCCTCTCGTCCGCTCTACCAGAACTTCCTGAAGTACGTGGAGGTCGTGAGGAAGAACACCACCCGCGGTCTCTCTCTTGGGCTTCTGTTCACCTACGTGGCTGAGAAGGAGGGAATCGAGGTACGTGAGCCTTTTGCCGTTTTTTCAGCGGGGACTATTGCGGGGGACCATAGTAAACAGGACGAAATATAGTTTAGTAAAGATAGGGAAATATATACCAGGTAGATTTTTGTGTGTACTGTAGGTCCTATTTACTATGCCCCCCCCCCCCCCCCGTAATAACAAACTACCCGAGAACTCTTGGCTGGGTTGTCCCCCCCCCCCCCGACTGCAGTGTACAACTGTAGCAGACGCGTTCTACGATGGAGGCTGCACATTTCCGCTAAAATGTTTTCTGGATGACGGGGGCTCCTTAACCCAAAATCGTCGGAATGCCAATCTTGTTTCGAAAAATGACGTTTTTGTATACTTGAGGCAATGGGGTTATTCATCGGGATGCAATTTGATTTTTGCTGACATCAGTTTTGCGAGTGAGTTATGGAGCTCCTCAAAAGAAGAGCTTATTAAATTTCAGTGTGGATCCCTAAGGTAGAACGCCTCAACAGTCCTTTTTTAAAGGTAGCACCACACATGGGTCAGATCATCTACATCATATCATCTACAGATCATTCCCACGATCTAGATCTTTGCGGGCAGATACAGTAGATATATCCCTGATCTTGATGCTACTGTAGGAACAGCTCATGTTGCCTCGTGCCAGCAGTGCGATCTGCGTGATCTGTGTGTAGTAGGTCGGGTTTCCTGGTGACAGATAGATCTGCGCTGTATTGTGTATAGATCCTGTGCGGCATCTCACAGTACCGACAGGATACACACGCATGTATGTATAGGATCTGCGGTGGAGGGTGTACAGATGGGTGATTGATCTGTGCTGTCCGTCGTTTTTTTTTTTTCCAAAAGTTTTCCCCTTTTTCGGTTTATTGCGGTGCCGGGGGCGCCCCCTCCTTCGGTCAAAACGAAAAAAAACTACGTAAGTATGTACTTCTTTTGCTATCTCTGAAAACACACCAGGTAGATGTTGAATCGGGGCCGCCGCAAGCCTGTTTTTTCGGCAAACAACTAATAGCCGCCGCCGACGGCGCTCCGGGGAGCGCGTGTGCCGTCCCTCGCCTCGTTGGTTGTGAACGAGTGTTCGTTGACCCCTTTTTTTAGACACAACGCTCAAGTCCTGATGGAGGGGGGGGGGGGGGGGGGGCAGGACCCAATTTTTTTTTTTTCATCTACCGAATGGAATCGAATTCAATTCGATTGTAAAAAAAAAACAGTTCTACGTCGTATTCTATTCTATTCTATTCTACTGGTATTCAACAATGCTATCCGTTAAAACGGACCCTGACTTTTTTTGTTTGTTTTTGTTTGTTTGTGTTTAATTTTTCGTTTAATTTTCGTTTTTTTTCTGTTTTGTTTTTATATATTTTTTTCCCATCGTTCAGTTCGACCCGCGCGAAGTAGTGGACCAGATCGACCTCATCAGGGCGCAGGCTAAGGGGCAGGGGCAGGACATGGACGAGGCGGCAGCGAAGGACAAGATTGAAGCCCAACTCGAGCGGGATCTGGTAAGGATGCGAGGGGGGCGGGGGGCGGGGGGCCGGGAGGGGGGTACT
The DNA here is from genome assembly GCA_031213475.1 of Nereocystis luetkeana. Classification (NCBI taxonomy): domain Eukaryota; class Phaeophyceae; order Laminariales; family Laminariaceae; genus Nereocystis; species Nereocystis luetkeana. The sequence goes on along the minus strand of JARUPZ010001125.1, from coordinate 19,991 downwards.
CGAGATCTTGCATGGCCGTAGTCGTATGAACCATAGACCCTCGCCTACCTACAGTGCCGGAACCGAGCATGTTGATGGGTTGATTCGTTCATCAGGCTGATTTATTTGCTAGACAAGAGGTGGTTTTCATACTGATTGCGGCATAACCGCTCACGAATTTCGTGTTTGTTTTCCCTGGCAATCTCAGGCTGCGTTTTTACGGAGGGCTCTTTCTTTTGACAGAAAATAAAAAATAAACGAAGAACGCCCTGGGGGGGGGGGGGGGGGGGATCGGGTGCAAAATTTCGCGATTTCGCTTAATGATAGGTTTTCCCTCAGGATGTTTTGTTCCTCGAGGCAGGTTTTACTGTAAGGGTAGATGGCTTTTTTTGTCAAAAGGTGTTTTTTTTTGTCTCGTTGGTGCTTCTCCCTTGGTTCATTTTTTATACTTCGTCGCCTCTTGTGTGACTGCTCCGCGTTGCCGCGGGCAGCATATTTCCTTGCACCCATGCGTGCATGTGATTGCCATTGCTCCATGACGTTGATTGTCAATTTTGTTTCCCGCTCTGGCTTGGTCTTTGCTTCTATCTTGCACGGCAAGGCTCAGCACTGATCCTCCCCCCCCTTCCATTTCATGCATATTCTTTCGACGTCTGCAAAAGGTGCTCGACTGGATCGCGGAACGATCGACGATCAAGTGGCTCCCGGCGAGGCCCGTCGAGAAAGAAGCGGAGCCCGAGCCGTCAGCTCCCTGACCTTTTACGAAGATGACCCTTTTTTACTTCTGCTAAGTTAGACCGCAAAAATAATATTATCCGAAGCTCATTCCGAGTACTGGTAGTTTGTCTTTCCTACTCTTCATAAAACTGGCAGGGAAGGGGAGGGAGGAAAGGGGGGGCAGTTCCGAAAGGTTTGAGAGATGAAGAAACGCGCGAAGATGGTTGATTGGTTGGTTGGTTGATCGATTGGCTATAGCTGATTGGTTGGTTCTGATTGGTTGGTTGGTTGATTGAATGGTTCTAATTGACTAGCTGATTGGTTGGTTGGTTGAATGGTTCTGATTGGCTACCTGATTGGTTGGTTGGCTGAATGGTTTTGTAGGGAGCGGTAACGGGAGTGCTGCTCACCATTCTAGTTAAAACTCACGAAATAGTGGACGAAGGAGTGAATACGAGGTTGCAATTGGGTTTTGTTCTAGAGGTCTTTTTTTTTTTTTTGCGTGTCCAATTTTCAGATCTTGTGCTTTTGGGGCTGGGTCGGCGCGGTGCGTTCCCGGGGTGTAGATGGGAAAGGGAGAGAGCGCCAATCATCTTCTTAAATAGCGCGTCGTAGCGTGCGCGAAGAATTGTGGACCATGAAGGGACAGGCACACGGGCGGGGTTCATGATGGTATTATCTTGTACGAGGGTAATGGAAAATGACGAGCCTTTTTTTTCGGTTCGCTGTCCCCCCCCCCCGTGTTGCCTGTGTGACTCTGTTTTTTTTCTGGACCTCGTATTTCGCACAGTATGTATGGTACAGTACGCGTGTGCGGTAAAGTATGGCACAGCACCTATGTATGCTTACGGCTTGACCTGTGGTGTCATTTTGGGGGACGCGTCGTTGAATACTCACCTGGTACCGCTTCGTAGTTCTTTCGACTACGACTTTTAGCTTTTGGCCGTCTTTTATGGTTTTTTGCCAATTTTGGGTATTTTTCCCTTCAATTTCCTTCTAGCTACCGATACTGCTCTGATGATAATGATATTTTTTTAGTATATGGTAAGCTGCTGCTGCTGCTGCTTTCGTCACTACCTTTTTTTTTCTTCCCATGTTTTGTCCCAACCAATCGTTTGAAGGCGCCCCTGAACACTTTTTTCAGAGGGACTTTGGCTTTTGCCCAGAAAAAAATGCCTACCAGCCCTCCTTGGCAAAAAAGGTGCGTGCATACGTGTTAAATCACAGAAGCTTCAAACCCACGCGTTTGCCCCCTCAAAGTATCCCCAACGATTGCGCTCCTACCAGGTATATATCGCGACGTACGCCTGCAGCCCGCACACACACACACACACAAGCGGTCCGCTCCCGCTCCGTTCTTGTCGGCCTCGTGACCCACCCAAGCAGCACCACATACCGATGATCAACTCGCTTTATTTATGCCAATGCAAAGCCTGCACGGATTTTTTTGCTCGGGCATTCAATCAAATACGAGTGCGGGGGAATCTACGAGCCGAAAGCCGCGCTCCGCGGATGTCTGTATCCCATCCTCACAGAAACAATCCGCTCCAGTCTCCGGACACCTCGGGCGCCCCAGATGCGTCAAGCTTCGTGGCCGCCCACCCGAACGCACCATCTACCGGTGATGTACGTGTCAAGAACCTGTGTACGGAAGATTTGCAGAGACAATCAATCGAAGCAAGTGCGGGTTCTACGAGTACATCGCTCCGCATCGTCAAGGCCAGTGCTCACTGTAACGCAGTAGCCGAAGTTAGAAGACTACGACCGCATGCATGACACAAAAAAAGTCCGCACTACTGTTGTTTTCTTACTACTGCTACCATTAATACTACTACTACTACTACTACTACTACTACTACTACTACTACAACTACAACTACTACTACTACTACTACTACTACTACTACTACTACTACTACTCTACTACTACTACTACTACTACTACTACTACTACTACTACTACTACTACTACTACTCTACTACTCCTACTACTACTACTACTACTACTACTACTACTACTACTACTACTACTACCACTACTACGACTACTACTACTACTACTACTACTACTACTACTACTACTACTCTACTACTACTACTACTACTACTACTACTACTACTACTACTACTACTACTACTACTACTACTACTACTACTACTACTGCTGCTGCTGCTGCTGCTGCTATCACTACCTAGTACTAGTGCTGACTGTCGCGCGGCAAGCGATGCCGGCTGAGGGACGAGCGGCGGGGGCATCCACTAGCGCTACAAGGGGCGAGAGAGGGGGTACCTCGAGTCGTACGTAGATACCAGGTATTGTATGCAGCATTTGTGTTCTCCCGCGAGAGTTAACGCCTGTGGGAGCCCGAAATAAGGTGACCAACACGACGATAACTTTGGCACTACGAATGTACCGTCTACTAGCGGTGAGGGCGCCTAGAAGTGCGGCGGGTAGGATCAAGTTCTTGATCGTGCCGTACGACCCCTTGCATCCAACCATTGTAACTCGGGCACCACTGTGATGGTATTACCTACGGAGCTATAGGGGAAAGAGATCGATCCATTACCTAGCCAAGGGTAATCTTTACGTGTAACACTCTACCCCCCTCTGAACGGTGGGATATTTTTTCGGGGTGTCGGTACCGTCCGTATACGGCCGTTCGCTGACTTTACCCGCTTCGTTTCAATACCTGAGGAACCAGGCATATAATACTTCGTAAGTTTTTAAGGATGCACTCGCTATAATACTTCGTAAGTTTTTAAGGATGCACTCGCAAACAAAAGAAACGTTTGAAGTGAGATTCGAACCTGGAAGTAATACTTCGTAAGTTCTTAGGGATGCACGCGCACGCGTTTCTACAAAAGAAACGTTTGAAGTGAGATTCGAACCTGTTTCCTCGACGACGCCAAGTGACACTGTGAAGGTGTTACCTACTGAGCTTACGGGATGAAAGATCGACCGATTACCTAGCCCAGGGTATTCCTTAGGGTCAATCTTAACGAGGAGTGTATTTCAGTTTTTTTCAGTATTTTCCCGAAATGTTGGTATTTTCCTATAGGAAAACCCCGACAAATATCGAAATTTCGTGAAAATACTGAAATAAACCTAAAAAACAGCCCTTGTGAAGATCGACCCTTATGACACCACAGCAATCGGTATATTCCACAAAATAACGCGGTGTCCCCTTTGCTGTAATCCTTGTCACTTTTTTTTACCGCCAGTTTCCCATCCTTTGACGTCCGGAGAGGGGTAACGAGGGTGTAGACCACCTTCTTCGTGCATGTATGTCCTGCTCGTGCGGCGCTCATCGCCGTTACGCTCTACTTTAATACTAGGCTTTGTTGAGAATGGATAAAATTTCTCCGAGCCATGTCAAATGGAACACGCCAAGTCACGTGCCTGAGTCCGGCTGTTACACGAGGAGTGCCGCACCGAGATGCGGATCTAGACGATACACCCTGCTTCAGCAGCTTTTTGTAGTCTCGGCAAGATCGGTGGGGATACGAGGGAAGGGCGATGGGTAGAACGGGACACAAAAGGGTCGCCACAGCTGAGCGCTGCCCCCTGTTAAGCGGGACGAGTTCTTTCGCCGGAAACGCGGTGCATTTATTTGCCTTTCGGCAGAGTGTCACGGAGTCAGAGGTGAGAAGGAACGAAACGCGCTACTCGTACAACAGGTACATACGTATGGTAGGGGTGGGCGCACCAAACGTTTCTGAAGCTCTCCTTCTTCCCTTGAGGCGGGACTCGCTCTATATGCCTCACCCCATAACCTGACTTACTTCGAGAAAACTGAACGCGTGTTACCTCTTGCAGGACTGCCGCCCCGTTTTGATGAACAAATCCCTCAATCTAAACGGGACTGCAGTTTTTGCCCTCAAAGGGTTTATAGGGCTTTCGAGGGTTTTGGAGAGTGACGCCGACGGCTAGGAAGGAAGTGCCGCCCCGCGGTGCCCGAAAGGCGATGAACCTCCTCGTTGGGGCTAGTCTCCGTAGTATCAGCCACCCGCAGTGCTCTGCCTTCCCCCACAAAACGAAGGCCGACGCTCAGGCGCTTTTGAAATCCATCACCCACAGACGAACATCGGGCGAGAGGAGTTCGGCAGGATCACATGGTATAGCCTTCTGGCGGAGAACGGAAGAAAGAAACCCTGGAGTACAGTAGTCCCAACGGTATTTCTAGAACTTCTTATTTTACAGTCTGGGGTCCGTTCATTGCCGCAGGGGCAAACGCGACAGTGGCGACCGGTAACTAGAGGAGTTCAACCACGGGGTGGGGCAGTTTGGGGTCTCTGTGAGCGGGTGAGTCAGGCACGTGGGGCTGAGGGTTCATTAGAACGGGCTGTTCCAACGCGTTCAGTCAACAGGACGCCTGTGCTTACGGAGGTGGCAACCTGCATGCCGGCGCTCACGCCGTTCGTGGCCAAGTGCTACAGCGAGAGACCCGCCGATGTGTTCCTCCCGATGGATTCAGGGGAGCACCGGACTACCCCTCGCTAGACGGCTGCAGCAAGGAGATCCTACTTGGGACCAGCAATATTCTGCTTCTCGTTGCGCCCGGGGCTGAAGCGTTTCCGTGCGGAAATCAAGAGGGATAAACTGAGGCCTTCGCCTGCATGAACGACACAGCGGTCGGCGCCATGGGTGTCATGGCGAGCACGGTCACGGCTATTCCCTTCTTTCGGCGCGATCTAGACGAGATCGGAACCGCTGTCAACTCCGTTAAGGGCGTGGGACGTTACCTCGAAGCAAGAAAAAAAGCTCCCGACGGCGCAAGAGATCTCGCTCCGGCAATCTCTGAGCGAGGAGGGGGGCGGTAGCGGGCTGTCCTCCTCAGCACCGAAGGTTACGACGTAGGAATGCGCGGCGGAGGGAGCACGGGACGGAGACGCCGATCTCCTCGCGAGATTTGTAGCAGGCATGTGGGACAAAAAACAGTCGGCCACCATAATTGCCACCGACTTCTTCAGACAGAGAAGCAGCTACCTGTAGTGTCGATCACGGGGGTTGCCACCGACTTCCTCAGACAGAGAGGCAGCCACCTGTAGTGCCTATCACGGGGGGCCATAATAAATAGGACCAAATGTTGTTGGTAAAAATAGGGGAACGTATAGGTTTTCGTGCGTACCGTAGGTGCTATTTACTATCGTACCCCGTAATAGTACGCGTCATGGACACCGGTGCGTCCCTCAAAGCATGGCTGGCTGGAGGGCCGACAGTCGAGCGCAGTGGGCGTATGAGCACGTCGTAGAAATACCAGGAGCCGCACAGGTGCAGCCACTCTTCAAGGAGGGTTGTTCGAGCGATCGGCTGACGCTGAGGTCCCACCAGCAGGCACAGGCGCGTGTGTCGGCGGGGGAAGGAGGGCTACAGGGATACCGTCCGCAGAAAGCAGGGAGAAGGCCCCCCTTTCATTAGGAGCAGACTCTAGATCCCACCGGAAAAAATGGTGGACCTCCCCGGCCCTTTGAAAGGATGGGTGCAGATTGGGCTACCAGAATCGGAGACGATCAACCGTCTCGGGAAAGAGCTTAAGTAACCAACCAACCGTCATCAATCACTCAAAAAAATGTCTTAATCCAGGTGATGGCGATGTTGGGTGATAATCCCCGGGAATACGGAATAGCAGCTGCGGAAGCCCTGGAACAGTTTCTACCCAAGGTCTTCCTCGTCAAAGTCGCAGCAGACGACGACCTCGTGGGTGTTCGATGCACTGTTTTCGTGATTGCCGTTTGCAGTCGCCAGTCGGGGCGGGGGGAGGGGGGGGGGCATCCTAGATCCGTCCTCGGATTTCTCCAAAGATAACAGATGGCTCGCATTGTTCCTGAACCTAGACTGGAGGTGGGGTCTCGGGGTCTCGGCCTAGACACCTCCCCTACGATAGGAGTCCGGAAACTGGCATGCTCACGGAACACGACGCAAGGACCACAAAACCTCAGCCAAAGGGTCAACAAAACAAATTCACAGTAAAGCTGCGGTTAGTTAGCCGTTTCCGCCACGGCGCACGCGCCGTTTCCCCTGGACCAGCTCCGCGAGAGAGCAAGCTCGTCCGAACCGGACACCTCGCTAGAGGGGGCGAGATACGAGAGTCTCTTGGACAAGGCGCTCGCCACAGGAGCCTCTCAGGGGCGTAGGAACTACTGTGCTACCTGCCATCAGGCCGCGACCAACGGACTCCCTTCGAATACCCCCCGCGTCGAAAATGGTGTGCATGGGCAGGAGGATATTTTGGCCATCGCGAAGCTCGTGGCGACAACGTGTCCCTGCTGTAAATCAGGCAGACACAGACACGCGCCAATGCAAGAATATGCCCTCTACAATGGAAGCAGGAGCACAGGTAATAAACCGGCACCAGCCGCCTGGCTTCATGCGATGTCCGGCACTGCATTGCAGCAAGTGGCTTGCGGAGTTCCCCCACCACAAAGTGGAAAGCGGGGAGGTGGGGAGGGAAGCCTTGACGCGTGCTAAGGCAAGGGTAGATACTGCGGGCACTAATTTTTGGTTTGGCAGAAACCAATATTTTTGACAGACGGGGCGGGGTTCCTTAAGGGCGCTGATGAACTATCTATTAAGACATGCCTCATCGTTGGAATATCAGCAACATTTGGTGGTTCACCTGTGGTAACAATACGACTTGCGATAGTACCCATTTATAGACCATGGAGGATTGATTGTTCCTCGGGTTCAACTTCATCGTTCTGCTGCTGTTTGTCGTCGTAGAACATCTTGAATTCAGAGAGCTTGCCATTTTTCGATACGAAAAGCTGGTCACCTGAGTCGTCGGGTTTTGTGTGTAGGAGAAGGCATGGACAGTCTTCCTACTCGTATCTATGCGGACAAGTCGGATTTACTGTGCGCGCACAAATCCGAGCAAGCGCCGAGACCAACTGCTGTTGTTGTGGTCTGGTGCCGCGAAGAGGCGCGCAGGGTGCGCTGCACTGCGCTACACTGCGCCTAGGGCCCAAGCGTTCAAGCCACCTCTGGCTGCCTTTCTTTGGTCTGATGGCGGAGGAAAAACGTGCCAAATGTGCTTTAAAAGTCAACTTGTCTTGGTATTTTGTACTTCACAATGTGACTGACTGCTGCTGCTGCTGCAGCACTTACTTGCTGTGCCACTGATGTAGTCTACGAGTACGTATCCACGGAGAGGTGCGCGCTGAGTGCGCTTCTCTTGGTATCTAGGCCCAAACCCGCGCCAGACGACTGAAGTCTGGCCACGGAGAGATGCGCCGGCCGCTGACCGCGCGTCGGGCGCGAAGAAACGACGCTATGCAGTAGTTGCGTCACCATCCAATTCATCGATCGTTCTGCTGCTGTTTATCGTCGGAGAACATCTTGAATTCAGAGAGCTTGCCATTTTTCGATACGAACAGCTGATTACCCAGGTCGTCGGAATCTGTGTCTAGGACAAGGCATGGACACTGTGGATGTCCTGGATGTTCACGGGTGGAAATAGCAGGCTGCTCCCTGGTGCCATCGGTCTCCCTGTGCAGCTTCACCTACCTCCTCATATACCACCCCGTTCAACGTACGTATGCTTCTTGTGCACTTGATGTGATATGATATGCTGTTGGTACATGGTACAGCAGTACGATGGCACTACACCGCTTGACATTCTATATGGAAGAACCACGGTATGGGATACGGGATATGTTGGTGGTATGGTATATGGGAAAAATACCGTATGTGGTATGGCATGTACTTGGCGGTAAGGTACGGGAAAAACGCAGTATGTGGTATGGTACGTTCGCGGTACGGTACGATGGTACCGTATCGTGAATATATTTTATGGCTAAATTTGCCTGGCGGTATGGTATTTTTCATTCAGTATATAAGGTCCGTAAGGGTCGAATACGTCGTATGAATATAGTATGTAACGACCTTATATATCGACCGATAGAAAGTGTTGGGAAATATAAGCCATGCGGACAGACAGACAGACAGACAGACAGACAGACAGACAGACAGAGTTGAATCTACCGCAGCTGAGACTCAGTTTTACAACCTGAGAATATTTGTGACTGCTTGAAATATCTAGGTGTGCAAACTTGCATCCCCTTTGGGGGTGGGAAACACTCTGAGGGCCTCGGGGTAGGGGGTGCCACACGCTCCTCTTCACCGACCAGCTGGCAGCCGGCGTTGTGGAAGGGGAAAGGGTGGAGGGTCAATGGTGAGGGAACGGGTGCTGAAGGAGGAGCGCCTACTGTGGATGGTCTCGGCGATCAACCAGATATCTTGCGGAAGGTATTCCGCTTCAAGCTCCAGCTATGGGGTTGCCAAGAGACCACACGGGACAGTGGGGGGGGGGCGCCTGTCGCCGCGCCCAGGCTGGTTTTGAGGTCTGAGTGTAGACGAACGAACTTGCGACAAGCGAAGGGATGATCGAGGGCGACTACAGATGGGTGTAGGTTGATGTTAAGCCGTTCGTAGGGCCCGAATGGCACTACTAGCAATCCTGTCAAAGTACCGTAGGTTTCCTTGTTTGATCCATCTCGGTTTTCTTCCTGTTTGTGTACTGGTGGTTGTTTGTCTCGTACATACGGTTTCAATGCAGGTCGGGCGCATCTCGCACCTCGGCAGCCCGGGCTAACATTGAATAGACATCATTCTCAGCCCTACGTTCAAACGGGGTTAAGAGAGAAGAGAGAAGGACCCGTCTTACGACGAGAGAAGAGATAACGCTGATTGAGAGGGGGTACCCTAGGCCCCGACCTTTTCGTCCCTATAGTCGGGGTGCCCACCTCAATCGACATGGATGCTCGGCAAGCATGGATCGTCCCGCTCACCCACTCAGTTGATGGTTTCATTCAGTCTGTCTGGTTGTTGGTCCGGCAATGGTACGCGGAGGGCGGTGAATATGACACCCTTTTTTGAAGAAAGAGAGCCGTCGGTGGCAACATGTTTCAGCACTGAAACGGTTCCCCCTTTCATGACCGCTTGAGACGCATGATATGATGCCCGATGAAACCCCCAACTTGGGAGAATGTACGTCGCTATCTCCAAACAGAGACCAGACAAGTTCCGTAAACGCGCGGCCCTTACAAATATCTACCGAGATCAAGACCGAGGATGTGCAGATTTGTTTACGCGAACGAGACCGATCGCATTGAGCGAAGCATGTCCCCCGTCTCGACAGGTTCATGGGGGGTACAACAGGGGATACAGTAGCAACAAAGGCCTCACCAACTGCAAATATATGCATCCCACCCTTTTCCCTGCAACGTGATAGAAAGGATGCGTACAAACTCAGGTGGCTGACCGATGTCGGTCTTCAGAGGCTAACACAGAGTTGTTGTGAGACGAGCTCGAGCAGCACTGATGATGATATTCGAGGCGATAGAGGATCAGTTGATATGGGCGTTCTCGGGCCAATTTATTGCTTATGGTACGATGGACTGCAGAGAGCCCAGATGCGGGTGTGAGGGGTGAACAGGTGGGTGTGCAAACGCTCCTGTTCTGCTCGTCCTTACGGCAATACCTACCGGCGTAGAGTAATAATATCTACTCATACGCACGACACCCCAGTCAACACGTACGGTAACCTTCGTTACCTCAGTCAATCATTCGTTTCCTCAGTCAATCCGTTACTTGGTGGAATGTCGTTCCACACGCATATATATCCTCCTCGTATACTGGATCAACCAATCGACGCGACAACGTGGACACCGTGCACGGCAATGTAGTCAGTATCCTGCATACCCTTACTGACTTCCTAATGAACCTCTACCGGTGCCTAGTGGATCTCTCGAGGATGTCACTCTTGAACACACCCTTAGCAACTTTGCAACGAGCATCTACTGGCGACCAGTGGATCACCCGAGGATCTCAATCATTAACACTCCTCCTATTAATAGATGCCATTACCACATCAAACTATGTTAACCCTTGTCTGCTCTCACGTTACATATTGTTTCGTGTCAGTTTGTGTCATCCTTTTTACTGCTTAGTTTGCGTACGTACGTATAATATACCTAAATCTTCCGAGATCGTTTACCACCCCCCCCCCTCTCTGGGCGCTAGCTGATCCTTCATGAACGTTTGCGTGTCGGCCCTGACATTGCGTGACACGGTAGGAGGAGTGATTTCTTCCGCGAGGTGAGCTATCGCATGCCTCATTCAGCTTGACACTGTTTTTGACAGGGTCTGACTGCTTGTGCTTTGGACCGGCTTCGCACTCTCCGCTGTCACGTGCTACCGAATCTTTCATCCTACTGAGGCTGTATTCGCATTGGTCCTCCCTTTCCTTAAGCTTCTCAAGGTAATACTTCTTTCTTGCCCCCCGCTCCTTGTGAATTCCAGCATCATGCACGTTTCTAGCGAGAATTTTGCCTACGGAGTTAAGCTGCTCAAGGCTGGGTGTACCAACTTTGGTCCACCCGGTCACCAGAAAGCCAAAGTAACTCTGAACTTCCACCAAGGTGGTATGGTCCTTGCTCTCTATCACTTTCCACACGAACGATCCGAAACACTCATCAGAGTAATCTTGCCTGTGGTGCTGGAGTGCCCAGTCTGGAGTGCCCAGCTGGAGATTTTAACCGCTCGTGCCTCCGAGTAGTCCGCTTCGAGGAACGGAAACCTGTCATGCAATGAATTGCGCCATCCTTCTTCTGTTGTGCTTAGTAAAATTACGTCGTAAGAGGAGACATCTCTGGTACTGGTCTCCTCACGTTGCTCCTCGTACTCTTCCTTTTGCTGATCCACGCGCCGCTGATCGTTGGACATGCTGTAGGTCTTGTTGTTTTGATGTGTTGCTGTAGGTGTTGCTGTTTTGATGTTTTGCTGTAGGTCTTGCTGTTTTGATGTGTTGTGGTTGTGTGTGGCTACCCAATACTCCTTCTCGTATGTAGCTCCTCCGATTTGTGTTATTTCCAAATCTCTGCAGAAAGACGTATGTTGTCGCCATGGTATAGTCTCCTTCCAGGTCGATCTTGTATGATTTTCTTGGTTTCTATATTCCTTGTTATTTCTCGTATATGTGAAGGCATTCCCTACTGAGCTATGGGGGTAAAAGATCGATCGATTACCCAGCTCAGGGTACTCCTTGCAACACTGTCCCCCCTCAGTACGGCGGGATCTTGGGGGCGTCAGAACGTATGCATTTGTACGCTGACCTACCCGCTTATTCGCTTTATTATCTGGGGGAACCAGGTAGATGTGTGTTTTAGGGATGCACGAGCAAGCGTTTCTATAAAGAAACGTTAGAAGTGAGGTTCGAACTCGTGACCTGGACGACGTCAAATGTGAAGGTGTTACCTACTGAGCTATAGGGGTACACAGTCGATCGAATATCCAGACCAGGATAAACCTTGTATCGTATACCCCTTAATGATTTACAGTTGGAGCCGATGCGTACTCTTACTGAGGAACTTGATCCCCCTGTCAACGAGCTGTTTCGTGGCCGCCACGAGATGGATCGTGGTCCATCCTTCTTTGACTAGCTCTTGAAGAAAAGAATCGTACTGGTAGGGCGATGTGTTTCGTGCGTGAGCTATACGTGCTGTTGCCCGCAATGTGTAGAGCAGCTGTGTATTGTCGACGAAAAGACGTGCGCTGTGGAACAGTTTTCCTAATCCCAGCTCAGCCAGCCCGCTCGAGAAATATACCGCCTCTTTGCTTGCAAGGGCCATAGAGATAAGTTCTGCTTCCATTGTTGATTGCGCTGTGACCCGCTGGAGTGCGGTCTTGAAGCGGAGTGGTCCTTCGGCCATCATAAACAGGTATCCGGAAGTTGACTTTCCGTTGTCAGGGTTGTTTTCCTAACTCGCATCGCAGAATCCTGTCAGTTTGAAGCATCCTGTCCGGTACGTAAGTGCCAGGGACATTTTTCCCTTCAGGTATCGGAGGATATGCTTGGCCGCTGTCATATGCAGCTTGGGTGGCTTGCTCATGGCTCGGGACACTGGTTGATGGAGTAGATGATGTCGTAACGCGTGCATTGGCTCAGGAACATCAGGGATCGAGTGATGGATTGGTTAAGTTCCGTTCCTGTGGGATCTAGCAGGAGGTCGCCCAGCTGATCGATAGGTAGCGCGCCAGCCCCCGTCGTGTGAACGGTTGCATCCCGCCATACCAAACCGCGCCAAGATGGACTTGGTGTAGTGTTCTTCGCTGATCGTTAGGGTCCCGGCCACGCGATCTCTGGTTAGGACGAGCTCGAGCAGCACTGACGATGATGTAGACGATAGTAGATCAGTTGTGAAATGAGCATTCTTGGGCCAGTTAAAGCTTACGGTACTGTACTATGGACTGTAGAGAGTCCAGATGCGGGTGTGCGGAGTGAACAGGTGGGTGCGCAAACGCTCCTGTTCTGCTCGTCCTTACGGCAATACCAGGTATCTGCCAGCGTACGGTAATATCTATTCATACATTCGTACGCACGACAACCCGGTCAACACGTACGGTAGCATTCGTTACTTCAGTCAATCATTCGTTACCTCGAGTCAATCCGTTACTTGATGGAATGTCGTTCCACCCGCATATATATATATATATATATATCCTCTTCGAGTACTTGAACAACTATTAACCCTTTTAGAACCGCAGCCCCGTTTTGGGGACAAACTGCTTATCATTTGACTGGATTGTCCCCACAACGGAACTGCGGACGCGACAACGTAGACACCATGTACGGCAATGCAGTCAGCATCCTGCATACCCTTAATGACTTCCTAATGTACCTTTACCGGTGCCTATTACGGGGGACCCTAGTTAACAGGACCTATGGTGTACATAAAAAACTATATATTTAACCATTTTTACTAACAATATTTGGTCCTGTTAACTATGGCCCCCCGTAATAGTGGATCTCTCGAGGATGTCACTCTTGAACACACCCTTAGCAACTTTGTAAAAACATCTACTTACTGGCGACCACCAGTGGATCTCGCCCAAAGATCTAAATCTTTAACACAACGAACGGGCCCGTAAACTGCGCCCCTTGGTCAACGGGCGGAAGATATACTCGGTGGCCGTAAGCGAATGCAACCGCCGGTAAACGTTTTCAGAATCATGGGGAATGTCAAGAGTGACTAAGATAGAATTCTGCGATAGATACGCTAGCATTTAGCGGGCAAAAACCCCGGTGTTCTACTTCGAACTCGCACGCACATCTTGACTACTTGATCACGGTGGGTGGTTGATGCAGGTATGGTGTATGTGTTGTTCTACCGCAAGTAATTGTGGAATTTTTGGCGGACGGATGGAAAAGTTCAAACCCATGCACACCTCCACATTTTCTCACAACAGCGAAGCTTCGAGGGCACAGAAAGACATGCACGACCGTCGACGATACGGACCTCCGTTTATCGTAGTCAACGGCAGTCAACGGCGACACCGTCAATCCTATGCCGTAGACGCTGTTGCATCGTGCTCGCACGAGGTGCGATATTCCACGCAAAGTCCTACCAGTTACGTAGACAAAACCTTTAGAACTGCAGTACCGTTTTGGGGACAAACCAGTCAAATTCTAGGTAGTTTGTCCACAAAGAGCGATCGCAGCACTAAAAGGGTTGAAGAGCCAATTGAAACTATACAGCAGCAGTACGCAACTATAATATTTACAGTGTTCATGATTGTGAGTATTTTGTTACTGCAACTAACTACTACTGCTATTAATAATACTATTTGTACTACTGCTACTATTACTATACTACTGCTGTACTACTACTACTACTACTACTACTACTTACTACTACTACTACTACTACTACTACTATTACTACTATTACTACCACTACTACTACTACTACTACTACAACTACTACTACTACTACTACTACTACTACTACTACTACTCTACTACTACTACTACTACTACTACTACTACTACTCTACTGCTACTACTACTACTACTACTACTACATACTACTACTACTACTACTACTACTACTCTACTACTACTACTACTACTACTACTACTACTACTACTACAGTATACTACTACATACTACTACTACTACTACTACTACTACTACTACTACTACTACTACTACTACTACTACTTCTACTACTACTACTACTACTACTACTACTACTACTACTACTACTACTACTACTACTACTACTACTACTACTACTACTACTACTACTCTACTACTACTACTACTACTACTACTACTACTACTACTACTACTACTACTACTACTACTACTACTACTACTACTACTACTACTACTACTACTACAACTACTACTACTACTACTACTACTACTACTACTACTACTACTACTACTACTACTACTACTACTACTACTACTACTACCAATACTACTACCAATACTACTACTTTGCCAGCTAATAATGTATGGTGGTGTATACGGTGCTTCGTATGTTGTCTTATCGGAGACACTACCGTACACAGTAGACAAGTAAACAGGTAAAAACGGGCAAGCAAGTGCACTGGCAGAGATGTAGATAGACAGGCCGCACGCGACCCCGGAACGGAGAATAAGATACTACTATTAATACTACTGATGTGGTACTGTAGTTACCTGTATGTAGTTGTTGTTGTTATTTTGTCAAACAGTTGTCAACAACAACGCGAAATGTTGACGCTGTCGCTATTTATTGTCGTTGCTGTTGCTGTGTCTTTGTTGTCGTTGTTGTGTTGTATTGTTTAGTTTGGAGTTGCTGTTACTGTTGCTGTTGCTGTTGCTGTTGCTGTCGTTGTTGCTGGTATGATGTTGGTGGTGGTTGCTTTTTTTGCTGAGCGCATGATCCCTTGGCCCTTCGACGTCAGAGTGTGGAGCGGGGCACTTTTACTTACCACGCGGGCGCGGCGGGGCACGGACGGACGGGCAGACGGGCGGGTGGAACGTCGAAACGAACGAATGGCTCGCTCGGTGGTCAGGTGATGATGATGATGGTATATATACTGGTATGTACTTGCTGTGCCAGGTACCTGGCACCTCATATGATGGATACGATGTGTGTGATGATGCACGGACTTAAGTAGCCGGATTCGTATCGGAAAGGCGATCAAACGGGCGATCTTTCTCCTCTACGTAGGTACTGCCTACTTTTACTGCGCAGAATTTTGCACGTATGTAGATTATATTGTAAGGTATGGCAAAGTTCTTCACCACAGACACAATAAGTCACACCGAGAGGAGAACATAGTGGCAATATTCCCCGAAGTCGCATGCAAAACCCACCGCCACACAGCACAACCAACGCCAATTACTGTAGGTGGAGAAGCTACCCAGTGCCGTTGGACTCGACTTAAGTCTTGTAATCTTCAAGGTTTTTCGAGACCACCAGTAGAAGAAGTGCACGTAGTACGTAGCCCGCGCGATTGATTGTGTTTAGGTCTCAGGTTTCAACATTTGTGTGAAGGCATAGGAGTAAAATGCCTATCGATTACCCCCCCTCCCCCCCCGATATGCAAGAAAATCCGCCTCCAAAGCGGTTCTTGGTAGGGTGCAGCTCACCCTTCATGCGACTCGCCCAACACCTCGCGGTGCTTTGCGCTTGGTGCAAGCAATATCTGCTTAGTCGGTGAAACCTGACGTGCTCCGTCCTGGCGTTGTAGGTGTTAAGGTCATGGACAGCGGCGTGCAGTGGGTGCAGCAAACTGACTAAACTATAGAAAGCTAAGCGAAAGAAAAAACAGTAGTGACAAAAAAACAAATTGTACCGATAAAAGGCAAAAAGTCCTAAGCCGTCGACGCCACTTGTTAAGATCACGGACAGCGAGACACTCTGTATCCCTGGACAGGTCTGCTTAATAAGCCGGCACTCGTTGGTACTCACGTTGATGTTCGCTTAGAGATAGAAGAGTCACTTTATTCCTTTCATGCACGTCGGAGACCGAGACCACGCTCGTGCCACTCTCTGGAAAACCCCTGGTTTTCCACCTAAGGTACGCCTTCTAAGTACTACAAATACGATCCCAGTGCCAGAACCCAGGTAATTACCGGGCTTCCAACCTCATGCAAAGCCGTATCATAACATAGGGATGCGAGGGTCTATGGTCATACGGCTACGGCCATGCATGATATCGAGTACACCCCTTCCTGGACGGCGGGATCCTTGGGGCGCCGGTACCGTACACGGCCGCACACGCTGACCTATACCCGCCGCGTATCAATACCTACCTGGGGAACCAGGGGGACGCGCAAGCGTTTCTATAAAATAGCAAGCGTTCGAAGTGAGACTCGGACCCGTGCCCTGACGACGACGCCAAAAGTGAAGGTGTTATCTACAGAGCGATTTTATGGGTAATGTGATGGTACATCACGTATGTATCAGGAGCCATAAAGCGGTGCAATACGTACCAGCACGAGAGCACGTGACGTGTTGCTAACGGAAACGTCTACGTAGATTGTATCAGTATGAGGAGAGACAGGCAGTCAGGTACTGCGAGTATGAGAGCACGTGACGTACTATTAATAATAACGGAAACGTGTAGTAGATTGTACATGTATGAAGATACATAATTCAGGGGACAATCTGGCACTCGACTGTCCCCCTTTGTCGCGGCCTGTTCCTGTACCCTAATTTGAGCTCTCCATGAGATAAGCAACAAGAAGGACTTTACCAAGAAGAAGCGTGCCTTGGCCAGCATCGACATCCCTGTGTCCTCCCCTGTATGAGGCACCGTGACAGTAAATACAGATAGAATACCCAGCCCAAGGTAATCCTCATAACATTTTTCGAAGACGCGGTTGGTGGCGTTTGTTCAGAACTGCAGTCAGTCCCATTTTGGGCACAAATCACTTAAGCTCAAAGTAGTTTATCCGCGAAATGGGACTGCGGTCCTAAAAGGGTTAACTGAGGAGGGTCATAAAATTGAGGTGCGATACTCGCCCTCTACTTGTAGCGCGTGTCTCTAGGATAAGAGGCCCATGCATGTCTCGAGCGTGCGTTTGGAGATATAATTAATGAATGTAGTTCTTCCATGTTATAGGTCATTGGATTCTAGTTACCCTTTTAGAGTTGACGTTACGATTGGAACAAGCGCTGTGCTCACGTGTTAGATGGCAAACGGGATCATGATAAAAGGGTTAGAGTATTATGATACAATCAGCAGTGTTATTCTACGAATAGTACCAGGTATTGTATACTCGTACACTATACGTGGCGAGGGGAGTGCCCCGGATGCACTTTTTATCGAATTCTACGAGAGCAACGAACTCGAAAACTTTTAGTATGTTGCTGGTTATATGAAAGTAACCTGATCGAGTGAGCACCATCAGTCTACATAATGACATGACAACGAACACGTCGATGCCTCGTTAGTGCCTCGTGGGTGCCTTTTTAGTGCTTCTTTTTTGCCTCTTTAGTGCTTTCTTCGTGCATTTTTAGTGCATTTAATGCCTTTATAGGGCCTCTTTAGTGCCTTTAGTGCCTCTTTAGTGCAGTGCCTCTTTAGCCGACGCGTGCTACGATGGCAGTATGCACTACTGTATATACAGCAGCAGCTGCTTCATGACCGGGTTCTGCGTGAATTTGGCAAAATAACCAGCAAGGACGGCGTCTTCCCGAGCGTGGTCCCAGGTAGCGCAGTCGAAGCTATGTACGCCTCGACGCAGGCGTTTGTGCTCGCGAGGGTCTGGCGAGGCCACAAACCGCTCCGCTGTGTCGTGGTCCAGGAAAAGGCGAGGCTTTTCAGCCATCATATATTGCTCCGCGCAGGAATATAGCACACCGTCAATGACAAAAACCGAGGGGGGCCACTGCGAAAAATAGGAGGGGGCTGCCAGAAAAGTACCACCCGCTCCGTTGAATACTCGAGAATAGGGTCAAAGACCGAAGATGTCGAGTCGTCGGTGGCCGCCGTTGCGGTGTGTGCGTGGGTGAGTGTGCTTCTCTGAGAACATGAACCCCTGGTGCACGAGGCGAGTCCGGTTCCACGTATACTGGCTCGGTTTCACTATTGCCCGTAGGCAAAAAACGCCAGAAGGTTCTCTTACTGCGCCCGATGATCTTTGTCGTGGACCGAAGGGGGCAGGGGGCTCTGAACCCGTTCAGCTTGACGAGAGCTGCGATTCCTCCGAATTTAACGGGTATGCTGTCCGGTTGATCTGACCGGAGGCTGTGGAGTCACCACTGGCTCGACGAGCAGTACCAGGTTTTTCCTGTTCCACTGGAGCCGAAGGAGCGCGGGCGCACGTGGAGTGCCGTGCGCGAAGACGAAAGAAGGCCTGCAGACCCTATAGAGGACTTCGAGAACCGTGCTCTGGTGGGGGGCAACCAAGGGTGCACCGGAGAGGGTGTCCGTCCTGTAGACCTGATGGGGGAGGGGGGCGAGGTAGCTAATCTTGTCGACTCTTCCTTGATAGGAAAAAGGGTGGAGCGGCCACCGTTATTGCGAGGAAAAGCCGAGACGAGCTTCAACCGAGATCTCGGGGTTTCGGTGTTTGCGTCCCCGCACCTCAAACCGATCGCCACCCTCGCTGAAAAGAATGGCGCGACGGCGCGACACGCGCGGTGCCGTGCGGTGCGTGGTTCGGGAGAGCGGCGTTTATCGCGCCTGCTCTCGTGCCCAGGGCGAGGGGAGCGGCGTTCGAGGCGCGGGTTCCCGACGTCGGCGAAGTACTCCCCGGTAAAATCGGTGGAGCTGAGTCGCTGCGTCGGTCCGAAGTACGGAGCAACGCGCGGGGGGGGACCGGCGCAGGTCGGCGCTGAGTGCTGAGCGAGCCTGGGACGCGAGCATCTTGTGAAATCAATGTATTTTCTCCCGGCAATGCTGGCGGCGGGCGGGCAGGAGGAGCCGAACCGCCGTCGACCTGTCAGTTACCGGCGTGGAAGGTGCCTGGCCGGCGTCCGTTGGGGTTAGCGTCCGATTTTATGCGAGGTGCCGTAGCGAACCCCCGATGCGGGAGCCGGGGTGGAAGAGGTAGGGATGGTCGAACCATCACCGTGATAGCCGGAGTTAGACCGCTGGTGCCCTCGTTCTGCGTGTGTGTTGCAGCCGTCACCTTGTCTGTCCTGTTGGCCCTGGCCGTGGTGATGCCCACGCGAATGGCCGGAACGACGCCTGTTTTTCTTGTGGTTGTGATTGTTCGGCCGTGAGTTGTTTTCGCGGCGGTATCCGGTCATGCGTTCTTGCCAACGACGGAACGCCGCGCCGTCGTCGTCGAGCGTTCCGAGGTCGGGGTCTAGAATACCGCTAAGGTTTTGAAAGGGGTGCCTGCACTGTCTGAGGGAGTGTGAGTCCTCGTGGCAGTTCGAACAGCGGCCTCCGTTTTCGCGGAGGGCGGCCGCGCGTGTGGACGATGAAAGTAGACCGCTCCAGAGGGGAGGGTCCTCGATCTGGATGGACATGCAAACAGCGCGAACTTCAGCATAGTGG
>JARUPZ010001124.1:0-24211 GCA_031213475.1 Nereocystis luetkeana | reverse complement strand
ACATGCTGCCGTTTTGTTTGTAGTCGTTTCAAGACTGCACGACAAAGTGAATATGTGCACGTACGCATTTTACTTACGTATATCTATTCGGTAATAAGATTGCGATCAAGGCTAAACGGACTCTGGTTTAGTTTTTGACATACCAGGTACTTGGAAATATATATATATATATACCGAAAACGCTGATTTTCCTGCTACTACAGAGAGCTCTAGATCGGAGCTTCTTTTCGAAATAATAGCTGTCCACTGCTGTTTCGGGGTTTTCCAGCGCAACCTGCCCGTACCTCCGTATTTCTTATTTATTTGCGTACAGGGCAGTTGATTTCGATGCATTTCGAAGGAGAACACCACTGACTGCCGTACCAGTACATAACATAAGAAGAGAGGATACCAACCTGGACAAAAATAGGACTACAGTCCCTTGGTCTGTTCATTTCTATTATCAATAATATTATCTCGTGAATCTTGGGCAGATATACAGCAACATACATGCCCAGATTCTGATAATTCGACACGGCGGCAGTTGTCAACGGGAGTGAGAAGGAGACGACGGATCGATCGCACATACATGGCAAGGTCCCCGGCTCGACCTATTACGCAGCAGAGACTGGTAGAGATGGGAATGCTCTACAACACATACATGGCACCAGGCACTGCTGTAGGTATGTATCTGCAACAGCAGTTAGTTGCGAAACACAGATTCTATCGACTGCTAAAAAAATGCTGTTTCAAGTGTGGGTGTTTGTTTCCCTCATTAATTTCTCCTTTCGCTTTGTCTTTTCCTTCCTCTCTGTCCGCCATGCAGTGGTATATTAACGTAGTTCCGCTCTCATTGTGTCTCTGCTTCGTGTCGCTTCGTTTGTTCGGCAGTTACGCTTTTGCCTCAGAACCTATACCGAAACCTATACCCAGGTACTACTATGTACGTACTCCTCGTAAAATACTCGTAGTACGGACGTGTTTCTCCGTGGCGCCCATTTCTACCATCTCCTTTTTTCTGATATATATATATGTTATTTTATTTTTGCTTATACCGCGTACCACGTACATACATGGTTACCCCGTACCAAGGTACCACGCGCGTACTAATAATGCTAATGGAAACTTGTGGGCATGCATGCTCTCTTCTTGTGCTTCTGAACCCGGTAGTTACGTTGACGACAAAGTTAATTTGCTGTCTGGGGTCGTTTGCGAGTGTCTCGATTTCTTCTTCTCGGCCGGACCACATCATCTATCTGGCTCTCTCCGCGCTGCGTACTACTGTCACTCACTGTTGTTGTAGCGTGAAGGAAGGAGGACGAACCCTGGTGAAGGACTACTGGGTGTTTCGCCCGTGTTTTTTTGCCCGTGATGTGCTACAGCAGCAGTGCTACAACAGCAGTGCCAGCGAAGGAATTACGAAAGACAACACTGTTACAGATATTTACTGTGTAAAGACATCCTGTAACACGCTTTTTACAGGGCATCTATCTGGCACCGTCTTCAATACTGGTTTCTGCTCCTACTACTTACTGCTGTACAGCAAATAAATGACAAGTGCGCCGGAAACAAGTTGAGGAAAGCTCGACCAGTTCTTTTGCACAAGGACGCCTAAAATCAGTGTTTTGAAGTTTCCATTCCATGGGGAAAATTGTTTTTGTGCGTAGAAAAAGAATGATCCTGGAAAAATGAAATGATAAAGATCCGCATTCATCAACCACGACTGCTGGCTAAAGGTTTGTGGTTAGGTGGGAGAGTACACTTTCTGACGTTCCAACTTTCAGCCTGCACTGCTGTACGTACACCTATTATGACAAGAAAATCCGATTGCGAATGTCGTTGGCGGGACCGCCGTATCCGCGAGGGAGACCATACCTGTGTTTACGAACGACCATGTGGCTTGTTTGTGGGCATTGTTCGGGGGGCCATCTACATGGTATACGGCGTACGTTGGTGTATGTATGTAATAGTCAGGTCTATCATACCTACGGTGGTATTGTTGTTGTTGTTGTTGTTCTCACATTAACTCGGTATATCCGTAGTCGAGTCAGAGGTTACACAGACATACGTACGTTAGGTAGAGAGCGCGATGAGGAAGCACTCACTGAAGCTGCACAACAATTCGATACGAGTCGACAAGGAAGGGAAGAACAGGCTGAAATCTTCTCGCGATAAAAATGAAGGCACGTACCGTAGCGAGAAAAGGGGAGAAGAGCCTGCTATGTGACCCCGGATCTGAGTTACGAGTTGGAAGGAGAGAGAGAAGAAGATGGGCGAAGATAATAATACCTGGTAGATGGGATGAGCAAAAAAAAAAAAAAAAAAACAGCTGTTACATGTAGTAGCGCGAGTCGCGATATTATAGCGAGATAGAGCCTCTACGGCGAGCAAGGGGGAGTAGAGCGAGTGAATCAAGGTACCTGTAGTAGCAAGTAAGTACAGTTCTCCCTCGCCCGGCGGACAGACGATACTTAGGATCGTACAGTAGTACTTCCTACTACTGTGCCTACTGGAAGTAACAACTCTCTACAGAAATGATGGCTATAAAACGACGTTCTAGTAAAAGTACAGGGACAAGCGGAGAGCGCAACTCTATGTTTGTAGCTGGATGGTGACAAGTCAGCAGTCATTCGCCTGGGACGACGTAATCATTCACGCGAAAACTCGGAAAAAGCCCACAAAGCAAAACAACCGATTGGAGAGAGAGAGTTTGTAGCTAATGTGCATGTATGTATGTATGTATGTACGAGAGTGTGAGCCCGTAGAACGCAGCAAATAAGTTGTCGATTACATGTTACGTACCAGGTATCAGATACTGCTGTACCAGGTATGTACAATACTATGTGATACAGCAGTACGTGCAGCGCGTCTGGTCATATAACCAAAACTCTCCGGCAAACAAACGGAGCTCGTGCTGTTGCTGTAAACATATACTGCAAGCAGTACCCCTATAATAGTATATATATATCGAGTCTCCTCACCGTGTGTGTGTTTGCTAGCGTTGCCCTTTCACACAGTTGTGCACGTGACGCGTGATGCACGGGCAGCGTGGTGCGACTCGTCGACGAGGTGGTGTGATTATAATCCACCTGCGCGTTCGATGATGATGACGATGGTGGATGGTGGTGAAGAAGGAGAAAGGGTGGCTGGCTGGGGGGGTGGGGGGGGGAGGAGTGCGTTTGACGAACGCAATGGATCTTCCACGCTGAAGCCGCTGGTAGTGAGAGGCTGCCAGCGGGGTATATAAAAATATATAACAATTTCACTCCACATCCCGGACAAATTATTCGGCGTGCATGGGCTGTGTGGGTGTCCATCACAAAATATTATGAAGATACCTCGAAGAAGCCAGAAAATAATGTATGAGCACAGCGACCGCATTTCGTACCTTGTAATATTGTTTGCCACCGCGGGCGAAACATATTTCGGGCCTGCTTGTGGCTGCGTGTGCTCTCTTGCTACCTACCAGGTAGACCGAAAGAAAGCATCCGTTCGATGTGGTCATTTGCCACGATGCACGGTAAAGTGTATACCCATGGTGTGTATGGTAGGCATTGTGCATAATATATATGTTGGGCGGACCCTAGGACTCGATGATTGCGACACTCGGTGTCGGCAGTACAAAAAAAAAGATGGAGCAAGCAGGACTTCATATTTACTTACTTACCAGGATACTACTCTGTAGAGCTTGTTCGTGTTCATCGTTTTCTCCTTTATATTGTTCTTCTTGTAAGTGACTGGCCCGTTTCTACTTCGGTCTCCTTCTTCTTTTTCTTCCACATTATTTGTCTGATGTTGTCTTTTTCCGCTGTCTGCGTCCGACGCAGTATCCACCATATATATAATATGACTGAGTACGTACGAGAAGACAACAATACTGATGCCGGAAAAGCCGATACCTCTGCCACAACACGTCAGTAGTGCTTACTGCTGTATGGGGAATATCAGGGATCCCTCCTCTGAGAATATAACCTGCTCGTTTCCAGGTCCTGTTCGTAAATGTTGTCTTGAAAGAACCAAGACAACACGTCACCCGCCGTTCTTTCTTGTCGAACGATGCCTCAACAACATCATTAAAAATGAAGATTTCTAAGGTCACGGTCAAGATTGTGGTACGCACAGAATCATACCCGGGGTATTTACTGTTTTTATTAGGGAACCAAAGTGAATAAATAGGACCAAATATTATTGGCAGTCACAAAGTCGGGGAATATTAATGTTTTGTCTTTACGGTAGGTCCTATTTATACTGTGGTCCCCAGTAACACGATTTTAATAATATAACTGCTTTGTACTGCCTTCATAGCTGCAACTTATTTGGCAAGTTTGAGGTACTCTGTATGTGCGTCGTACGACATACATGCTCATACCCGAATCAGGAAGTTCTGCAAGTAAGTATGCTGTGTGCGTTTGCTGCGCAATGGCCGCGGTACGTACGTGTATGTATGTGTGCCCTTTGTGGAAACACAAGGGTCCGTGTGCGGCAACGGGTACTGCTACATACCTTGTTGTTGTTGTTGTTGTTGTTCTCACATTAACTCTCTGACGAAGGAGTCCGTGGTCACACAAAAAATAGGTGCTGGAGCCCTAGGAAGATCCGAAGAACGAAAAAAAACGGAAATTCGGCTGCCTCAAAAAAATAATACACGAGACGAAGAAAGCGCACACGAGCTAAAACCAATGTGCAAACTGAACTAACATGGCCACGGGTATATCCTCTCAACTATAACATAGAGTACCCCCGTTCCCACCCCCAACCAACTTGTGGCTGCTGACTACAGCAGATAGATGCTGTCTGAAGTGCTGCCTGCACCGTACGAAACGCACGGTAGTCGTGAAAACGAAAGAAGAACACACCTTCCTGCCTGCTATCTGGAGTGCTGTCAGAGTGAAGACTCGCGGATATGCAGTGAAAAATAGAGCAATCGAACCTTACTATCACACGAACATCAACGATCGATATTTCTTCTTGGATTGTCTGACACAAAAAGTTGCAGCACAGTTATGATATCACGTCCCTGATAATTGCGTAGGTTATTCCCCATGAAGGGTATATAACTCGTTAAACTACAAAGACCAGTAGTGACGACGTTAATAACAAGTACCAGTACCGGTTGATACTATTTTGCCTCGTGAAAAACTATACCAGGAAAAAACAAACTATGACCGCTTCTCTCGTGATGATAGTGTGCGCGCAGATCATGGGTCTCCGTGCACCGTCTTCCTGCCGCTCTTCATGGCCGCCTCATCGCCATGGCCCAATCCACTCGCTCCTTTGCGCGTGCACTCGTTGCCATTCCCTTCCAGTCGATTTCCTTTCTCCGTTATCCTGAAAAACAAAATGCTCCTCGCACTTGCGGTTCTGATCTGAAAAATAAAAATTCTCGCGCAGGGGGAGGTCAATCCGTCTCTTCCCCGCACATCGACGCTCAGTCTCCCTCCTCCCTCGTCGTCGAATCCAGCCTCCTACCGGCGCAATAGACTGGGCCGTAGTGTGGCCTGTGTACCACCCCGGAACTTCTTCTGTCAGTTCTCTGTAAGTCTTCCAAGTATTTGTACCCGTACTCTGAACCCTCGCAAGTTTTGCAAGACTATCATTATCGGCTTTTCCATAATATCCGAACCCGGATACTGTATGTATGCTGTGCGTTCTGTGAGGCTTCTATAATTCTTACGAACGAGGCAGAGGTAGTCGAGGGGGATGATGGCTTGGGCATGGTTGTAAAATTCGAGCGCTTTCCCATCATAATTTAGTCTTCATTGTGAATGTGTAATCTCATATTACACCGGCGGCGGACATGATCAAAGCTCGTGTCACATACTACTCGGGGCCCGGATGCATGCCTTCGCAAGATAGCTGAGGGCGGGTACGGGCACCGGTCTAACATCATTCTCATCCCTACCCGGTATTTCCATGAGTTCTGTGTTACAATCATGCCCGTACTCTGATAAATTTATATATAAAATATTTTATGCATGTATACTGTATGTATGTTATCTACGCCCGTAGCGCTATATATATCCGGAGTACAGGTGTGCCCCGGTATAAAAAGACGTGTGCGGGTACGGGTACGGGTACAACATTCGTGTAATATAAATACACATACCCCTGGAACTTCTGTGAGTGCGCCTTCCATACGTAATTACCTGGAACTTTTTAATTGATATAATGTTAGTGAGACTTCCATACCCGAGAAGCCGGAACTCAGAAATTACAGAAGACAACTGTGGAAGATTCTCGCTTTCCCGACTAATGCATATTACAGTGGTATACAGTAGTAGTATTGATAGTGGTAACAGAGTGCCATTCAGAAATGGTCTGTTGTCAGCTTGGCCCGCGTATAGTATTAATAGGTCTTTCCATTACAGATGCTAAGTTGGGAATAGAGCCAGGTATTTGCCGCCAAACACCGTGCTCGAAGTTTCAGGGAGAAACGCCGATATAACGGAAATTGGGAAACAGCTGGAAGAGACGCAAATAAATGGGGAATACTGCTGATTTTCGAAAGGGTATTCGTTTTTTTTTAGAATGGCATCTACGCTATTTTGTCGGAAGGCAAGGATAAGAAATCCAATGGAAATACACGAGAAGAGACAAGAGCTTTTTTTAATCGGCCCTTTTTCGCCGGTTGCTTGGACTCAACATGGGAATGTGTTTTTTATACAGCTGTTCACGGGTGTTGGGTCGGGTCGGGTCGGGCCGGGTCGGTCCAGGAGAATTCAAAGTGCCACGGATCGGGTTGTTAGGTCATCCTTACCCCACCTGACCCGACCCGACCCGACCCGACCCGACCCGACCCGACCCGACCCGACCCGACCCGACCCGACCCGACCCGACCCGACCCGACCCGACCCGACCCGACCCGACCCGACCCGACCCGACCCGACCCGACCCGACCCGACCCGACCCGACCCGACCCGACCCGACCCGACCCGACCCGACCCGACCCGACCCGACCCGACCCGACCCGACCCGACCCGACCCGACCCGACCCGACCCGACCCGACCCGACCCGACCCGACCCGACCCGACCCGACCCGACCCGACCCGACCCGACCCGACCCGACCCGACCCGACCCGACCCGACCCGACCCGACCCGACCCGACCCGACCCGACCCGACCCGACCCGACCCGACCCGACCCGACCCGACCCGACCCGACCCGACCCGACCGGACCCGACCCGACCCGACCCGACCCGACCCGACCCGACCCGACCCGACCCGACCCGACCCTACCCGACCCGACCCGACCCGACCAGACCCGACCGGTGAGATTTCCAAACCTCCCCGACTCGACCCACGGGCTGGTCATTACCGGTGAACAGCCCAAACGTTTTTTCCTTGATGAGAGTAAAGTGTTTCTCCTCCCCGGGGTTTTGTTTTTTTCGATCTGATTCTTTTGGCCACTTCTTATGCAGTCGGATTTGCAGTCAGTTGGAAATGGTGCTATCAGCACGTTCGCACGAGCGTTTGCCCCGAAAATGTGTGAAACTGGTGTTTCTCGCCTCAGAATGACTTGGGCTATTCTGCCATACCTATCTAGAGCTGTCTCCCGCTTCTCCAGGTGCCCAGCTGCGCAAAATCACCTTCGTTCGGTACTTTTCCGATCCAACTGGGTCCAATACGATTACGATCAGGGACCGGATCGGAAAAAACTTTTTTTCCGATCCAATCGGGGCTTTTAATCGTATTTGACCCAGTTGGATCGGAAAAGTGCCGGGGGTGATTTCGTGCAACTAGACACCTCGAAAAGCCGGAAACAGCTCTAGATAGCTCTTGGAGAAAAGTCCAAGTCATTCTGAGGCGAGAAACAGCAGCTTCGCACATTTTCGGGGCAAAAGCTCGTGTGAACGTGCCGATAGCACCATTTCCCACTGACTGCAAATCTGACTGCATAAGAGGCGGCCTTACCGTCGTGTGATATTATATACTATGCCCCAGAGTTTTGACGTTACCCACATTCCAAAGGGGAACCTGGTACACACACTTACGTCAGATTTTAAAGAATAACACAAAACGAAAGCTTCACGTTACTCGTAGGAAGGACCAACGGGAAAACAAGCAACTCTACCGAAAACAAAGATTTGTTAGATTTGTTTCCACACGTATACTGTTTTTTTTTTCCAACATCACTTCTACTGTCCAGCATTACTCGTGGGAAGTTTTACCGCCAACGAGCCTCTGGACAAGCCGTAATCACAGGTGTCCACCCTTCTCTCCCCAGGTACGTGCCTTTTTTTTTTGGTCGCGCATAGGGTTCAGCATTCCGACTACTCGTCGATTTTTATCGAATGTAGCTAACTCACACGCTCTCGCGTATTCCGCTAATCAATATATATATATATATATATATATATATATATATATATATATATATATATATATATATATATATATATATCGCCAGAAAATGCCACGAGCATGCACTCGGTGAGACTGGACCTCAACATATTGATCATGATAGGCACGCGGATCACGTAGCAAGCCACCGGGGACGCCAAATACTTTGCAGTAAATAGACATATATACTATATAATTTGTCGGAAACATAGACAGCGTTGTGCGGATCGACACACCGTTGAAGACGATGTTACCCCGGACCGCCGGGGATGGACGCCATCGAAGAAGTTGCCATCAAAGCCTGGGCATCATCCGCATCGATGACCGAGCAGAGGGGTCAACTAAGTGCTGGATGTACTCGGGTAGTCTATCCTAGGTAAACAACTCGCATAGACTTCAACAAGATGACAAACGCCCAGTACCCTCCTCGTCACGATGCCGTGTGACTCAGCGAGAGCTGATACATTGGTCAATTTCGAGGGCTAGGTCATGCGGATGTGCCGCCTGGAAGTGAGACACCCGTATCATTGTGGACGGAGTCGGCGGGCATCTACCATCGGCCGACGTCGGCCGCGGACAGTAGCCGGCAGCCTGTGGGGGAAGCGGGAAGCGAGAAGGACCTGGTGGAGAGACGCCCATCATCTAAGGGGAGTCATCCCCCCATAACCAGGAGGCGCCAGATGTGACCGGGGGATAGCAGCAGGGCTGCTTCATTAACTAACGCAGCTACGTCTATTTACACCAACACGGCATTGACGGATGTGGCGCACCACTGTACATAAAAAACAATAACGTACGCTGGGTTATGTGTACCCCTATGTGAACACGCAGCCACAGCGTTTGAAGAGAGGGAAAACGGGTTGCTTTCGACGAATACTTGCACGGAAGCTATCGCGCGACCTGAGGCCGCCCTCTTTAAAACGGCTTCGAAAACGTAAATTTTCCGTCCCCTAGCCCACTAAAACGCCTACCGCATCGTCCAGACCACGCCAGTACCACCAGGAGTGAACGTGAATTAGTTCGAGCCGTTCTTACAAAGCCAACGCGGACGACTCATTGAAGGGCCGGGTGTGGAAGTAAGCGCTATCCACCTCGCATGGATAGTCACTTCATACTTCACGCGTTCTACGATGGAGGTGGCACATTTCCACCAAAAGGTTTTCTAAATGACGGGGATCGTTAGCCCAAACTCGTCGCAAGGCCAATCGTCGTTCGAAAAATGGCTCTTTTGTCTGCTTGAGCTATGTGGTTATTCAACGGAAAGCAATAACTGTTTTTTGCTGGCGTCAATTTTCGGGTGATATATGGAGCTGCTTTAAGTGAGGAGCCTCAGAAAAATTAGGGTGAACCTCTATCGTAGAACGACTGTTTCAGCATCCGTGGTGTCCTCACGGCACTCGCTACGAGAACAGAGAGTGGGTGGCAAGCGTGCCGGCTTCTCGTTCAGGAAGCGTTTCTCTGATCGAATGTCGTGACGGGTTGGAGCTGCGCTGGCCATGATGCTTATCAAGTCACCTCGTGACCTAATCCGAAGTCCCAAGAACTCGCATGGAACCATTGGCGCGTTCCTCGTGACGCTTGTGAAATCAAAGCCTTCAAACGCTGCCCTTGCGTCTACATCTTCGGCGGCACAGCCACGGGAAGATAAAGGCTGTCTAAAGACGAAATAAAAAAAAAAACGCCCTTTTTAGTCCTTACTCCTTTTGCTTTGAATGCTGAAACAGAACACTGATGAGCTGATTCTAGGTGGCGGGTATGGGCGCCTCGTCGTGGGTGCTGGGGTTTGAGGTCAGGCGTGGTCGCCAAGCAGGTTGGCTCCTTATCAGGAAGGAGAACTACGTTAAAGGACTTCTCGTAAAATATGCTTGAAAGACTGCACGCCACTCCGGACACCGGGAAAATAAGGTGATGAGCTTGTCTTGATGATGCCGTTGGAAGAGAGACTCACGGATTGGGAAGCGAAGGGGCGATTCCGACGTCTTGCCGGAGACCTCAGATTCCTGGGCTGGGCGCGACGCTACTACCTGTCGCACGCGGTACACCAATTGCTAGTTGCGATGTTCATACCGTACAGAGCTTGGAATGGGACCGGTCAATAATCTGTTTCAATACCTGGCCAAAACAGCATTTTCTGCATCCCCTCCAACCATGGAGGGTTTAGGCTCACCCTGGACACTGACGCCAACGTTTCTGTAACCCCGATCAACGGAACGTCAATAACAACGTGCACCATCATGATGTGCGAGGGCTGCTTGAGCTTGAGGGTGTACATGCAAAGGTTGACGACTGAGTCAGTTCTACACGTACTGCGATAAGCGACAGCACTGGCCCCGAGGCAGGTAGTGGTGTACCAGGGAATGATGACGGACTTGACCTTCGAGGAGGGTCTCAGGGACTTCTCACTCCACATCGACAACACATCTAGCTCGTGTGCTAAGCACGTGGGTTATAGGCACTTCTACTGTTTCTACAGTCACAAGAAGGAATACCTGAGCACCTGGTACCACGCGCGATGACCGCGACTGCAGGACACTACACTTCTCTGAGGGCTGCCTATATCATCTCCGGCTGTGGTCTGTGCAGTAGTTCCGCCGGTCATCTGCTTGCGCGATATGCAGAGGGATTCGATTTCTAAAAAATGACCATGTCTCGAGGCACTTTTGCGGGGCACAATAAGTGCAAGCTAAGCCCGCCTCCGGAAATAGACAACATGTCAAGAGCATGCCTTCATAAGCGACCACGACGACGGCAGGATACTATTAATAGATGTGCCAGAGGGTTGCCTACAGCGTGAATTTCGCGCAAACGAGAATAAGTGCTGTAGCACTTGGCGGCCCGTAAACATCCAGCTGCATCAACGATATCTTTATGGATATGATCGTCAATAAATATACAAGTGTTGAGCAGAGATCAATATTGTTGAGAGTTAGAGCACGATGACGTGTGTATATCTGGCGACAAGAGATGGACAACCCTCAGAGAACGCTAGTACTATGAGGCCGTCGAGATCGCTCGTGGTGACCTGCTAGATATCGTGTACTAGTAGTTTCGGAGAAACGTTTTGCTTACTGCGACCCCCAAAGGAGTCTGGAGAGACTATGGATATAGAGCCCTATCCAAGCTGTACATCGGGCGGGGGCCGTTTCTCGTGCAATACGCAATGGGTTCGTCATTCCAATAGCACTGATGTCCCCAGGCGTTGTTTAGAAGGAAATTTAGCTGAAGATGCCGCCGACAAGAGGAAACACGAAAGGGGACACCACGAGCGATCATAGGATAGTAGACCTTCGGGGGGGGTTCTTTATAAGGAATATGTCTTCGGGACATTGCATGTGAAGTAATTTCGCGATGCCTTCTACTACTCCTGCTTCTTCTGTTGCTGCTATATTTTATGTTGTGCTGCAGCTGCAATCGCTTTCGTCTGCGGGAGAGGTCATCTCCTCTGCACAAGCGCCGTTGGAAGTAGGTATACAGCTCGCCTTAGAAAAGGGGTGATATAGGCATGGGCATTGGGTAGTCTTTTTTTTGGCAACTGGGCAGCGAAAGGGCAGCAGTAATACAGTATACTATCATCGCGAATCAAATTAAAGCAATCTCAGTCCTGTGAGAAACCCCTCGGCACTAAGCTTATTTCTGCCCCCGACAGCAGCAAATAAATGAGATCCAAACTACCGAGGATCTCCTGGCCCATCACAAATAATAGACGGTTGTGATCTCCGGGCTTCAGAGCCCTCGATGAATTAAATGAATTCGAACGCTGTTCTTAGGGTGTTTGCCTTTTTTTTTGTGAAGTCGCAGTTGGAGTTGGTGCGAGTGTGGACAGAGATTGGTCGGTGCCGGCACATACGGCACCCCAACAGGCGGGGTTTGGCTCTCAGACTGAACGTCTGTTTTGTTTCTTCGGAAAACCAAGAACCAAAGGCTCGCGCTTCACGCTCGAGCGCCTCATTGAAAAATATGGATGCTGAAATTACGGGACAGATGGGTATGCAAGTAAGTGCAGCAGTACGATAGCACGGCGGGAGCAGGACGCCCAACTCCCCAACAACAACAGCCATCAATAAGATGTGGTTTGCCTGGTCCATGCGACGATGATATATACGGGAAAGCACGTATGTTTGCCGACATCGATACATCGCAGATTGTCTCCCCTAGGCTCTAAGGCAAGCCCACACCGCATGACAGTTTGAATGGGACAGGCACACCAAGACACATAAACATATTTGAAATACTCCCTGTAATTGTTGCTGCAGATCTTGACATGCCAGCACATACATGAGCACGCGTGCGTGTTTGTTGGTGAGAGTCTCACTGTTGTACATGTTATTGGCCTCGTCTGCTCTTGATATTTGAAAAACGCAGTATGCACACACCTGTAACATTGCAGAGGGTGGTTCAATAGCGGGAGGAGGTGATGTTCGTGATTTCTGTAGGCAGGCTAACGAGTGGCGCATTTCGATCCTACAGCTCTTTGTTTCTTAAATCGGGGGGACGAAACAACTATACGAACGTAACAAAGTGATCGACAGCGACGAACATACAAACATGTCTGTACTACACAGAAGATTGGAAAGTAAAAGCGAACTAGTTTTCGTCTTGAAGTTGATTCGAATCAGCCCTTTTTCTGCTGCTATACCACTACAAAGTAGTGATGGTGCACCAGACTCTTTTACGCCCTACTCTGACGAATCCATCTTTTAATTATACATAGACAGCGTGATGCCCAAGTTATAACTTCATCTGAGATCATGGTATTGCCTCTAATATTGTCTTGTTTATAAATACATACCAGTACCTCACGTGCTTCAAAATCAACTTTTGTAAGCTCCCTTCGTGCAACATCTTGAAACAAAACCACCTTTTGCAAGCTACCTTCGTGAAACCTTCCAAAATATTGTCCTTTGCGGCGTCATTTTCGAAACACGCATATTATGTTCCTGCGCTCCTGCGCTTTGAACATCCGGTCCTCGTCATCTACCGCCGCTTCACCCGAAGTCCAAAAAACAAAACCTTTCGAGCTACCGAGGGGTTCACGCAATCCTTTCTGACTTATTTTGTACACTACATACGCCGCGCTGTGGACTATTGCAGACAGCCAAGCAGTACCTTCCTCTATAGCTATGCAACAACACCCAATAATTTAATTTCCAAAGCCTCCTCCCTATCTCCTCCTACCGCAGTACACTGCTGTACACACACAATCATGCACGCTTGACAAAAGAAGGTGCTTGTGTTTGTCCCGCCGCGTTGTTGGTGAAGATCGTACTTTGCCGTTACACATCGAAAACCCGCCGCAATTTGTATTATTCACAGCTACAGCAACCAGCCGACTTCACCTCCCGTATAGAGCAGATGAGGAGCGACGCTCGCTACACCTCGTTTTTGGTGTCCCGTGGCGATGAGGATGAGTTTCGGCGCGAAGACCCTGCCCCGAGCAAAGACAACTCAACTGCATACAGCAACGGAAGGAAGAAGCCTGCCTGCAGCACCAGTGGTGAGACAACACAAACCGCATACGATCGCCGCAACGCGGAGACTCATGAACGAACTGATCGAATGCGTTACCGGTGAAACAAAATGACCGAAGACATACGACACCTGACTATACCTCCAACAGGGCGCGAAGTAGGCCAATGGGTTGGCCGCGTCTGTCTGTCTGCCTCGCAACTATCAACCTGGCCACGAGAGACGAGTTAACCCGTGTTCTTCACACAGTTAGTTCTGTTCTGTACCCATTTATCTCTATTTCACAGCCACGCCGAGAAATTTTCGTACTCCGAGTACTCCGAGTATTAGAGTACTACTGGTGGCCTAAATACTCGGAGTACTTTGAGTATGAGCAGTACTGAAGGCCCAAATACTCCGAGTACTGGGAGTATGAGAAGTACGTAATATCGAGTACAAGCAGTACCCGGAGTACTAACATCTAAATTACTCGGAGTACTACGAGTATCGCGAGTATTATACCCAGGAATACTTCATCATCCGAGTTAAATACTCCAAGTAATAATCTAACCCAGAGAACCTTGGAGTATAAACCCTGGAGTACTCCGAGTATTACTCATTCCTCGAAATATGAAACCCTGAAATACTCCGAGTATTGAAGTTTTCGCAAGTACTCCGTGTACTTAAAGTAGGAGCAGTACAATACCCACATATACTTCGAGTACGACGAGTATTCCAGAGTAATAAATCCCCAAATACTCGGAGTACAACAACAGTATTTCGGAGTATCGATCCCCAAAGTACTCGGAGTACAAGCAGTAGTAGTGAGAGTGATCAGACCCGCAATTATCTGAGTACGAGCAGTATCCCGGAGTATCGAGCCCTGAAATACTCCGAGTACACGAAGTACCTCAAGTATTTTAGCTCCGATACTCGTTACTTTACACCAAGGTACTCGGAGCATCTATTTGCACCTTCCCATATTATTATAGTGCTTGCCAACCGACAATGTGTAGTGTTGTTCAAAACAACGACAAACAGAAAGTGAAGAACTCTCCAAAACAAAAGCACGGCATTATCATGCGACGAATCAAGACTGATGTGGCGCACATGAAGACTACTACAACCAACATTCCTCCATATCGTCCACCAAAAAACGACCACTACCCTTCTTAAGAACCCCCGAAGAAGCATCTATTACGGGGGACCATAGTTAACAGGACCTATGGTACACATAAAAACCTATACCTGGTATGTTTAACCATTTTTACCAACAATATTTGGTCCTGTTAACTATGGCCCCCCGTAATACCAAAACCCATATTACGAGCATCGTCTGGCCTCTGCTCAGGACGACCCAATCCGGCACACTCTTCTTCTGTCGATGACCACCATAATTAATTACAGCCGTCCTTCGTGCAGATACGTCTTGTACAGCATATATATTTTCCGTTACCACGGCTGCTGCCGCCTCCATCCTCGTGTTTGTGATGAAGTAAGTTCGACATCGTTTCCCTTTTATTATCCGACCAGCATGGATGGTCGTCTGACCTCTGCTCTGACGCCTCGGTTTAACACACCTCATCCTCTCGATTAAAGTGATACTTTTGACGACCACTCATTCGGATATTTCGGCGTCCGATCCTGCGGGCACTCCTTGCACCCGCGGTATTTGGATATTTAGTACTACTCACACTCGCACCTTAGTCCTATCATTCAGGCATTTTTTCGAGGTTTGAAGTTAGTTGAGTGCTGCTCACACTCCCAGTCATTCGCAATGTTGAGGCCGCAAGCACCCTAATAGTCTCAGCATTCAGAGTACGAATTTTACTCGATACGGAAACAGTCGCGAATCCGAGTGTGGTCCCTCTTCTGTGCGTTTATCGTATTACCCGCAGATTAGATGGTATTGCATCGTACTGCTGCAACGAAGGACTATTCTTAATATAGTTGCAGTGTGATATTTCAGAGAGGGAGCAACCACATCAAAAAAATATTGCACAACTCATCAATTTAACGCTTATGGAGGTCCTACATAAAGTGACTTACCTTACGAAGTGGTTTTTATTAATTTAAAGCACGGGGCCACAATTAATGTTATCCTATGTACTGGCTCACCTATCATAGCTCCAATATTATCTACAGGAAAACTGGCCCGACCGCCGTGGGGGCGGGAGGGCCTTTTATCCCCTAGTATTATCATATTGGAAGAGTGGGGATGACGAAAGTGACAGATCTACTAGATTGTCATTCCCTTTGAGGCATGATTGTACGCACGACGGTTACAAAGTAATCAACACTCACTATACTCGTGGTCGTACTAATAGTACCATGTACTACGAATTGAATAGGTACTTTTAATTTGTATACTACTATGATATTATAGGCCGGATCTTATGCAATTTTTTTTGAGGTGATTATATGACTGTTTGCGGAGGCTTCGGGGTATCTGGTCCCATATCTGATCAGATTTTATCAAAATCACGTCTTATGGGGCCTGTTTGGTGGAAAAAATGTTCCTCCGAGATTTTATCACTCACTCCTGAAATTCCATGAATTGATTTTTTTTGGCAGCCTTTTCTGATCAACTCTGAAAGTTATAAAAATTGGCTTTGCACTAGACCTCGGTGGCATTATACAATTTTGTCTAGGTTATAGACTGGGTTCATGACGGGTCTCGACGCTACATGCTTGGTTACGCTTGTACACAGCTGGGCTCCAACACTTGTGCATCGGCCACCACGGAGAGGGAGGGCATCAGTACCTTGGCCACCATCGTGTCCCTTGCGGCTGCCCAACTGCAGCTGCTCTAGGCAAAACAACTTTGGAAGAATAGGACTAGACTACAGCAGCAGTATCAAAACAATCAAACGGTATTTTTCTGACTACGACCGCCGCAAGCAGCTCATGCTCCGCGAAGGCGAGAGCTCCTTGCTGGTCCAGCGACTAGCAAACCCCTTACTACGCAGCTCCCCAGGGGGTTCCACATTCCGCTGCTTCCTTCGAGGAGCTGCTGGTGGTGAAGGTTGATCGCCCAACCCGGCGAGATCGACTCTCGTTCGTGTCGTGGTCCACGTGGAGTTCAAAATGTCGGTTGTGTTCTGTTTTTTTAGTTCTCCCATGAAATAAAACCAAAATCACGATAAGACGGCACATGGCGCACCGATCTGGTGTGGCTTTTTGCCGGTGGAAAATCCGACTTCCTGCCTTTTTCAATCACTCAAAAAAATTTGCATAAGACCCAGCCTTAAAAAGAAAAATGCATCGATCGATGTTACACGATGCCAAAATACGACCAGCAGCGTGGGATATGTTTTTTTCCCCGAAATAATTACTTACATGGGCTAGCAACATTTCCGACCAAGCACGTACAGCAGTACACACGTAAAATGATTTGTTATACGATCCAAACCCCCAACCCAACCAAGTATATCCTTCTTCTCGGTGTAGTGTGAACTCGCAGCTATCACCCTTCAACAGCAGCAATGTCGGCAGCGTGGAGGGGCACCCCGATCAAGCGTGCTTGACTCAACGGACAGCCTCTCGTACTATTAATAGGAACGAGTAAGCGATTTTTTTGTTTCGTCTTGAAGTTGATGCAAATTATACATAGACTGTACCTGGCATATAGTTGGCAAGTCCAAAACATGTGGTGGGTTGTTTACACATCGTTCGACAGATTGACATGTTTTTGTCAAGTAACTGCCGGGTTATGTAAGAGTACCGAAACTTAAAAAAAGGATCCCAAGACATTAATATCGGCGGAGTATCTTGTGATTCACTAACAGCTGCTGTCCCCGTACCGCCGCTGTTTTCGTGTGCAGGTGGCGCCATTTATTTGTCTTTTCTCGTCGCAAAAAGTCAACACGCTGCTGGTAAAGATCAGCTCATGCGACGATAGACGCTCGATCTCAACACAGACTCATCCCACGGCCAAACCGCTTCGTGGCGGGCTAGGGCAACTAGTAGTATAGATGACGAGCTCGAAGAAATCAGGTGGGTCGATGCTCCAGGGGGCAAGAGCTTGCCGGCCGCCCCCTACGGTATCCTCCCAAACCCGAAGAAACGCCTATTATTCTTCGCAATCAGAGACGGATGGAGTTTTGTTTTCATCCATCTCCCCGAATTACATCTGTTTCCAGTACAACTTCATCAAATCAGCTCTTGTGTCGTACTTCATTACTACTACAAGTATTAATACTGCTACTACAACTACTACTACTACTATTACTGCTACTACTGTTACAACAACTGCTACTATTAATACTACAGCGGCCAGTAGTTGTTTTCGTCACACGCCTTACCAGAGCCCGCCACACGTCACCTGCCATTGTGTGTTGTTGTTGCTAGGATTTACTGGGCGCGCACCGACGTGAGCAAACGCCGAGACCAACTCTCCTGTTGTTGGGGTCTGGTGCCGTGAAGAGACACGCTCGGTGCGCTGGACTGCGCGTAGGCCCCAAGCGTCCGAGCCAACTCTGGCTGTCTTTCTTTGGTCTTGGTATTTTGTACTTCACAATATGACTGACTGCTCTGCTGCTGGTGTTAGCTGTAGTCTAAGAGTACGTATCCAACGAGAGGTGTGCGCCGCGTGCGCTTCCTTTGGTACCCAAACCCGCGCCAGCCGACTGTTGTAGTGGCCACGGAGAGCTGCGCCCCCCGCAGACCGCGCGTCAAGCTTGAAGCAACGACGCTATACAGTTGTGTCACCATCAAACTCATCGATCGTTCTGCTTAGCTCGTTGTCGAGAAGAACATCTTGGATTCAGAGAGCTTGCTCTTCTTGTGTATCTACCGGTTGCGATATCATAATATGTTGGTACAATGTACATGGTATTATGGTACGCAGCTTGATATACACTATATGGAACAAACACGGTATGAGATATGGGATATATATGTTGGTGGTATGGTATATTAAAATATATATGGGAAATCCCATGTATGTGGTACGGTATATGTTGACGGTATGGGACGGGAAAAACACAGTACCAGGTATATGGTATGATACGTTTGCGGCATAGTACCATGGTACGATGTCGAGGATGTGTTATATGGCTTAATATGCTTGGTGTTATGGTACGGTTCAGTATATAAGGTCCGTAAGGGTCGAAAACGTCGGATGAATACCATCTGTAACGAGCTTGTATGTCGGTCATTGCAAAGTGTTCGAAAATATATGCCTTGCGGACAAACAGACAGACATACAGTTTACATTTACCCAAATAGAGACCAAGTTCGACAAACTGAGAATATAGCAACCACGGTTAGGTTGTCGACAGTCACCAGCACCGGTTCCTGAACGAAAATCGAGAGCCGCAACAACAGAGGCGCTCTCGGGTCCAGCTTCAAAAGAAACCAATGCACCAAGGGTGCTACAAGACTTGAGTGGGTGGCATCGTTCATACATTTCTTGATATACTCCACTCGCCGAAGAGACATGGGGAACACATTCTCTTTCTTATAAGCGCTAAATTTCTGTCCTCGTCGGGACGAATCCACATCGCTAACCGTGGCGGAGACATCCGCGCCAG
The DNA here is from genome assembly GCA_031213475.1 of Nereocystis luetkeana. NCBI lineage: Eukaryota > Phaeophyceae > Laminariales > Laminariaceae > Nereocystis > Nereocystis luetkeana. The sequence goes on along the minus strand of JARUPZ010001124.1, from coordinate 4,912 downwards.
AAGAAACATCAGCCAAGGTGCGGTAAAGGTGTACTACTGTATGTCAGCCCAATACTTTGTCGATGACAGTGCCTACTAGCTGAGGAGTTACTGTGCAGTATCTGACCTCGATGCTTGCGTATTTTACGGACGGCCGCAGTAGCTCACGGGACTGCGGTGGGTAGGGCTGACGTCAGTGCTTTTATCATAGGTGGTTGTTGGCGTAGTTATTATGTGGTTCCTCGAGTGAAGACCCTGGTGAATATCGGGTAGCACGCGTGTGGTTCCCATTCAAGATTTCCCCTCGCTTCCCTGGGATGCGGCGGGCAGTGAAGACATTCGATGAATGACTCAAAGACCTGAACCGTAGTCGTGCCCCCCTCCGTACCAATAGTTCTTGTCGTTCAGCATAAAGCGCACCTGCGAAGCAAAACGACCCGTGACAGCGAAACGTTTTTATTATTAATAATAGCACAATAGGCGAGGAAATATGAAACAAGTGTAATGGTGCCACGTGCAAGGCGTGTTTCATCGTGTCATACCTTGAACGCCGATCAGTAGGTGTTTTCGTCAAATGATTCACGAGCCGTCGAACGCTGTTGAAAAGTTACACGCGAAGAACCCTGGCACGGCAGTAAAGGGGGTAGTAGCTAATGGCCAAACTTTGGAGGCTGATGAAATGTCTCGAAAGGACAAGCTGTCGGATGTCCTAACAATAGATAGAACAGTAGGCTTTCTCTAGCCCATGAGACGGGATTCAGGTGGTGAGCTCTTTACTTTCGGAATCCGATCAAACTTACCCCCCCCCCCCCCTGCCGTCGGATGCCTTGGTACCCTCTACAAACCTGATGAGGGTTCATCCATTAGTTCAGTGTGACAAAAGCTTTAGCAGAGGTTGGTTGTGGTCTTAACAACAAGATCGAAGACGACGCCGAGATCATACGGTTTTCTGAAAATAGCATTAGATATGAAGACGGTTTAAGCGTTTACACGCCCTCACAAATCGTCCGCCTCCAGTGTGGGTAAGTCTCGCGCGCACTTCCGCCCGTGGTACCTTCCCGCCGCGAGAGTGTGGGTGGAGGATAATTTTGCGGACAAACCATTGTGGCCCCTTTTGAACCGCAGCCCCGGTTTAGGGACAAACTACTCGAATTTTGAATGGTTAGTCCGCAAAACGGGACTGCGGTTCTAAAGCCTTCGAAAATAAATGTCATAGTTTCGCATTGATTGATGTTAAACTCGCCAATAATAACGTAGTTTATGTGATATTTATACTTGAAATGTTTTTTTTTTCATCCTCCAACAGCGGATTCTGATTGATTGGCAAAAATGAGCTCGAGCTCACCACACTTCCACCTTCAAAATGATCCACGTTGTGTCTATTTAACCTATAGCTCCCGTCGCGTAATCAGAGCAGTCTGCTGTTTGTTGTTGCCAATGGTGCTTGGGCGCGTTGACCCGACCTGACCCTCGAAAGTGGCAAGCGCGGTTGAGATAGCCACTCGCGAGTGAGTGTCCTCTCCTCCGAGTATTGGTTCAGATTTCCCGGAGAAAAATACTCGGCTGTGTTATCTACATCCAAATGTGGTAACCTCCGAAACATGGGGTAAAACCCTACCGCAGTTAGTTCGCGTATCTCACCTCGAGGAGGCTGATCCATTGGTAGGTATCGAGGCCGCTAGCCGTAAGCGTCAGGGTTTCCACGTCGTCCCCATGCAAAACGAACGTAGAATAATAGGCTGATGCTGACTCCGAGGATGAATCAAATGTGCCCACGTCTACGCCATTGCTCGTAACCTTATCAGCATTTAATTAACGAGGGGATCAGGTAGGGGGTTAGGCATATGGACTGAGGCCCTGAAAGCGCGATGAAAAATATGTTGCAAGCACCGAAGTAAGTGTAAAACAAGAGACATGTCGTTAGTCAAAAATCATCGCCGAGACCGAAAGGTTATACGGCCTCGGCTGGCAACTAAACGATATAATGGGGCGGAAACAAGGAGTAAATATGTACCGATACAGAAAATAACCAGCGACAGACGTCAGGGTTTGGCCGGCAAACAAATGGACTTTTGGGGAAAAACATTTGTGGGGTATCCTGAAGCCGACGCCAATTGACTTGTTTTGCGTTTACTAAAACCATGAAACAACTTTACACGTTCAAAACCATGGCGGAGTGTGCATCAGAGCTGTGTTCGGGGACGAAATATCATGGCCAACTAACCAGCCATCCGCTTTTAAATATATGCTTAGGTGAGCGGTGGGTGACGCGTGCTACAACAGAACTAGCATTTTTATTAGTAAATAAATGCTTGCTGAACGACGAGGCTCTTCATTGCCCCAAAATCGTCAGAATGATATTCGATCTTGTTTCGAAACATGACGTAATAGTATACTCGAGACACGGGAATTTTCATCTGGATGCAACTTGACTTTTTTTGCTGACGTCAGTTTTTTGGTGAGGTATGGAGCTCCTTAAGTGAGGCAAGTTCAGAAAGAAATGGGACACCCTTGGTGCAGCATGTGTCGGGTGTAGAAAGTAACTCGTGCAACCCTCCGAGCTTTCAGCGTATTGACCCTACGCCGGAGTGCTCAATCTGTACCTTAAACCATTCCGGGGCATCAGTTGCATGGCCAGTGGAGCTGTTTGTCGCACGTTTATACATGTATGTCTGAAAACCGTTGCTCTAGTACTGTCATCGGAGTACATCGTGGAACCGCCGATAATCACACAGGTGCTTAAACCTCTAGAGGCAACATAATATCCGTGAGAGGTATGGTGTGATGTTTTTTTTTTTAGGTCTCGCTGTGCGGGAAAGCCGCTGTTTGAGCTGTGGGGCATTTCCTAGGTGACACAGTGATGCCCCATTGGTGCCTTCGAAACGCTCGGTCTTCACGATTATAAAATTCCCACAGAGAAAACTTTGATTCTTACGACCACACCCTCCGCCCTTCAAGCATCTTCGTCGTGCAGATAGTTATAGGCCCAAACTGTTTAGTCCGCAACCGAACAGACTCTGCCTCGTCCCTAGTGACCATTGTATGCATTTCCGCGGAAGGTAGCCACAGGTAGGTGAGTGTATGAGGCATATCAAGCTCGTTCGTGCCCTTCAACGCGGTTGGATCTAAAAGGGTGAATTGTTCGCGACTGTAAGACTAACTTAACATCGGTCGAAGAAGCGCGAGCTGCTGGCGTGGGAGGGGTGCCTTCGACTTGAAACCTAGAGACGTGTACGGTACACGCGTGGAGCATAGGCATTTATTTAGCCTCTACGATCTTGCGCGCTATTCCGACGACTTTCGTCAGGCCGCTATAGTCGTCGTTTATGTCGCTAAACATGTGTTATTGTACCTGAGCCCCCGGAAACAAGATAGAGAGGTGGAACAAGATCGATTCCCTGATAGCAGTGGGTTCGCGTACTCTCCGAGGATATCAACCTCCGACCCGGAACACGACTTGGAAGAAGGCTTGTTTCTCCCACCCTCCCGACGATTATATTCTAGCGTCGGTCCTAGAACAAACACAATGTACTCACTGGTAGCCCTGACGGTAGTCGCTTGCTTGCGATGCTCCACCGGCCAGAAAAAACAGTATAGCCTAAACGTTAGTAGTACCCCTGCAGTATAGTGTGGGATTACTCAAAGATCGATGCAAATGTATACATCCCATACACGACGTACACGTACCGAGGTGAAGTATTTTTTTCGCGACACCTGTCGAGCGCACCTGCAGAGTCCTCGGGTGTTTATCCGGCTGGTAGGAGGCCACCTGAACATACTCAATGTCCAGTGCCTCCGCGAACGAGAACGTGATCGCGCACTGTTCTCCCCGGGGGGCGAGGCTCTGGCGGCATGACCACCTCGACTCGTCGTCCTTGAAGTCGCCGTCTCGGGCAAGCCTGGCCCTGCAGCCTCTGCGCTTGCAGCCAGAGCCACCTCGGGCTTCTCCCGGGCGCGTGTCGAAACCGTTGGCCCTGACGGCAACAGTGGTGACCGTGCCTGCCTCGATAAAGAAGTCTACGCACGGGGCGTTCGGGTCCTTGCAAGTCCACCCGGACGTGTTACCGCATTCCCGTCCCGGCACGTTAGGGCAAGTGCAAGAGCAGCAGTCCCCTCCGTCGTAGCCTGACGCAGGCGGCACGCCAGGTTCAGGTATGTATAATGAAGAAAAGCCGAGCGCGAAGAAAGGCAAGCGTGGCCGTCGTCGATACGGGTATCTGTTCATCCTAGCAGACGCAGCGATACTGGAAAGGAACACAGGTAAACCGACTCCGTAAACCCTGTCGCTTGCGATGCTTCACATATATTTTAGTACGTGGTCTGCAATTCCACCCGTAATTCTAGCTATATATGTAAGTTAGAATCATCGATCGATATCGTGGCTCTTAGCAGGGTTATCATGATACGGTATGAACCCACCGCATTCCTCGTTGTTGTTTTGAAAGTGGCAGTAACCGTCGCCGAACCCCTCTTCGTCGCACCCAAGCGCGTACGAGTAGCTCGTGTCGGGGTAGTCCGGGTCGACGCAGTCATAGCCCGAATTTCCTCCGCAAACGTACTGCTGCCTGACGCAACTCTCTTCACAACAATCTCCGCCGTCGAAACCTGCACGGGGGCCAGACCAAAAAAAACACCTACTGAGGGACGAGGTCTTCGATGTTCGATCTCCCGTCCAGATTCGGGACTCCTTGGCAATGTACACCAATCAATACCAATGTTTACCTACAAACAAACGGATCACCACATTTGACATGTGTATGTAGGCAAACATGCCCGTGTTGCGGTAGCACGGATGCAACAGTCTACGGTTGCCAGTCCGGGGTGGGAAACACATGCCAGCCGTTTCACATTTAGCAATATGATCTAATGATTTAAAAACAAAATCTTACACGGCTTGTTTGAAGATAGAGTGCCGTAGAATGTCTGTAATGGG
>JARUPZ010001123.1:22500-24220 GCA_031213475.1 Nereocystis luetkeana | reverse complement strand
GGGTCGGGTCGAGTCAGGTCGAGTCAGGTCGAGTCAGGAAGTCTTCGAAACCTGACGGGTCGGGTCAAATCGAATCGGTTCAGGTTATAGATGAGCCCACCCGACCCGACCCGCAAGCTTTGACCCGGCCCGAGAATCGCTCTACAAACGTTTAGCACACATGGTGAACCCCGGGAGGTGAGAGATGCTCCTAATACAACCACCATCCATCCACACCTCCGTATTCCAGTGGTTTCCTCCGCGACCCCCGAAGACGACCAGTCTCCCCGGATGCGCGGGGTCCTCAACCGCGGTGTGGCCATAAATCGCGGGGCCCGAGAAACCAAGCGGGTTGGGATCAAGGATTGACCATTGCAGCGTGTCTAGGGACAGAACGAAAACCTGGTGGTATGGTACAGTGCGCGTGGCGGGGGGCGAGGCGGGCGGCGGGGTGGGGAGGTTGGTGATGCTCATATAGCCATGCTCATATAGCCATGACCAAAGTAATGGCAGTAGAGGGGACACTTCCTGGTAGGGGTGGTTGTTTGAGCGGTTTTCTCGGGCAATTGGGCACTAGCGCGAACGGGGATGTATCCTAATTATTCTTATAAATGTCAAGCTTTTGGTGCCCAAAGAAACGAACATATTGCGTGATACTGCGCACCGCCAACGGAAATCGTCTGCTTTTTCGTTGCGCCCACAAAAAATGTTTTCCTCGTGGCCCATTTTTGGTGTGACCTATCTATGCCCGTACGAAGTCGAGACGGGGTATGATACCCGCCCCCACTTTCCAAAGAGCTCTTGCACTTCCTCATCTTATTGACTCAGCCTGGCCAGCTAGACCACCGCCCTTGGCATCCGCATATAATATTACGTTTTTCTCTGGTGGAACTTTCTTTCGAGGTTGGCTGAGTCGGTTGAGTTTCTGTACGTAGCCTTGGCCGTAGATTTTGTTTCCGTAGAGACATGGCCTTGGTCGTAAAATTGTCACAGTCATGGGAATGCCACCTGCTCCCGACGACGTGCACTTCTTAGATATCTCGGAGCTTCCGCCGTTACACCTCCCGGACAGATAATCGATTTCTGCTCCTATGATCTATGCAAGGATCTTTCACGTCATGATACCCCTATCCCTGACATTTACGATCTTGCTTGTGTTGCCGGGTGGGAGTTGTATAACCTTCTATTTTTTTTTTTCCCCCCCTGATTTCGTTGACGTTTGTCGTTTTGTTTTTTTAATCCCCCGTTGTCCGCCTGTCTCTGCCTTCTTTGTGTCTGTGGTGTCGTCCCCGACGCACCAGCTGGACCCGTTTTTTGTCCATTGTTTGCTCTTTGCCTCTACCCCCGTCTTGCCTCATTGTCTTCCGTTTGGCCTTCCTATGGCGTCCTTATGTTGGTCCATCATCTGGATATATGGACATATCATAGGACTAATCGTACCAGAAAACAACACCCTTGTCCTCGCGACACGGCCTGCGCTCTGAGCGCATGTTTGCTTCGATTTTTTTTTCTCCTTTCTTTCTTTCTTTCTTTCTTTCTCATATATTTTTTCATCCCTCTACTTTGTTTGCTTGCTTGTTTGTTTGTTTGTTTGTGTGTGTGTGTGTTTGTTTGTTTGTGTGTGTGTTTGTGTGTGTGTGTGTGTGTGTGTGTGTGTGTGTGTGTGTGTGTGTGTGTGTGTGTGTGTGTGTGTGTGTGTGTGTGTGTGTGTGTGTGTGTGTGTGTGTGTGTGTGTGTGTGT
>JARUPZ010001123.1:0-20000 GCA_031213475.1 Nereocystis luetkeana | reverse complement strand
TGGAGGACCCGGCCCGGGCAGGCTCTTGCTCCCGCCGCCACCACCGCTGCTGCCGCTGGCGTTTCTTCGTTTTTTCCCTCCTTCTCCGGCCTCCACACAGGTCCAGGTGCAACAGTCAAAATCAAAGATCCAGAGCTGCGGATACACGACCTCCATGTTCTTCTCGCGAGAAAAGGAAGTCAAGAAATGTGAAAAACAATATCAGGCTTTGCGTTATTATGTCGCCGAAGCATAAAGAGGACGGTGGGCATGCAGGTGGACAGGCAGACATAATATGGGGGGGGTGCGGTCGGTGGTGGTTGAAATTTATGATAAAGACGTAGCATCTTGCGCTAACTTCCTTGCGCTAGCATAAACTGCGTATAGTACGCGACAGCAGTTAAAAAAATCCTATTTGGGCTAAGGCTCGCGGCTTACAGTAGGCTATGATGTCAAGACGCTGACAAAATATCAGCTCGTGCGACGATAGACCTTCGATCTCGACGTAGACTCAACCCACGGTCAACCCGCTTGGTGCCGGGCTAGGCTAACGAATGCAGATGACGGCCTCGAAGATATGAGGTGGATGAAAGGTCTAGGGGGAGAGAGCTTGCCGGCGGCGTCCTACGCTTTTCTTCGAAACCTGAAAAACAACTATTTTTTGCCAGCCGAGAGAGATCGAGAAATTTTGTCATCTATTTCCGGCACGCCAGGGGCCAAACGTTTTGCATCATACGGCTGGCCAGCGCCCGCCATATATTACCGGCCATGTTGTGTGAACACGGTGACCCTAGGATGGGTCGGTGCCCCTAACAAGCGAGCCCCGTGCGGAGCTCATGACGCGGTCGTTTGTTTTGTCGATCGATGTCTCTCGAGGACTTGGAATCTCGCCGCTTAGAACTAAACATTTGGCTGAGTTTTTTCTCAAGCCGATCGTTGCCTAACACCTGCCTCGTGATTGTTTTTGTCGGATTTTTTTCAAAGTTTGGAGCAGTTGGTTCGATGAATCGTGTTCAAAGCGAGCGGTAGCGAGACGTTCTGGTGGGTATCTTTGAAGTTCACATTTTTCATGGGAATTTTGCGTTGCCATTGTCATCGGTCGTATGTTTGCTCTTAATGCCAACCAACTAGATCAGCCCTACGTTTCGTCCTCTCTAAATATCGCCCGGTTTCCCCACCCGTTCTTACCCGAATGGGATCCGTTCCAGCACCACCGATGACAAACATCTCTCTCGACACACATTCGTTCGGCTCCGCATCCCCGCCGACGCCCTCAGCCCCCTTCCTTTTCCCCCTATCCCTCCCCGCTCCTTGTCGACCGCCATCCCCGTACCCCCCCTCCCCCGCCCCTCCTTTTTTCGGTTGCCGTCCCTCCGACCCCAGCTCGGACACCCTTCCGCGCAGTGCAGGGGCTTCTTCGTCGTCTCCGCCGGCTGCTCTCCCGCGCCGGGGACTCTTGCGAGTTAACCCCGCCGCCCCACCGGCAGCGGCAGCAGCAGCAGCCTCCCCTCCCCCCAACTGACCGTCGCGGCAACCGTTCCCACCGCCGCCACTAGGACCTACAGTAGAGAGAACGTCTGTTGCCCCTTGTGATGCTTGCGGGTGACTCACTGAGCGCGGCGGCGGCGGTGGTTCGAGAGCGCGACGGCCGAGCACTAGGGTGGCCGTGTGTCCTCGACGCGAGGTAGGGCAGACGCCAGCTTGGACATGGTCTCGCCACTCCCTGGGTTAGGTTGTCGTCAGACAGGCCGACGACGCGGTGGGGTGCGGTGGACGATTCGGTTGCGAGATGACTGATGAAACTGTAGGATATCATATACGGAAAGGGGGGTCGAGTTTGCAGCCCTGACGCCACTACAATGGATATCAAGTAAGGTACGACCCGTGCAGGGGTATCCGACGCGAGTTTGGGCAGACTCCAGCCTCGGCGTATGGCCTCGCTACCCCCTAGGGCACGTTTTTGTTTTTGTTGAACAGGTCGGTGGCGTGGTGGGATACAGTGAGTGGTTCGGTCGTGAGGTGAAAGGCGAGCACGTAGAAGAGAGAAATGGAGGGGGCAGGTGGGGGGTCGAACATGCAATTTTTACGCCGTCTAAAGCGAAATACAGCAAAGCATGGCGTACTTCCCGGTTGAAGCCACAGGGCTTCAACTGACTCTCACACGCAAAAAGCTCTCGTGGGATAAGGATGGAACGGGGGATCCAGCTTGCAACTTTGATGGGGCTAAGCTTCGACATCAAAGTAGCACAAACGACCTCGTGTAGGGGTATCTTCTGGGATTGGGCACACGGGGGGAAGGCGCGGTCGACGTCGCAGGGCCTCGACCGATTCGGGCCAGAATGACGCGTGTCGAGGCTCTGTCCCGGTCAAACGAGGTGGTACCGTTGTAACAGGTTATGAGCCTCGGGACGCATAATTCTGACAGGTTATGAGCCTCGAACTTTGGTCTACACGTTGTCTGGCCCCGTCTCCCTGAGTTCACCACGTTTTCAAGTGCGGGAGAAATGTTTACAACTCGCATACAGGTGGTTTGGCGGGGGGATAAACGGCAGATAGTTGTTTATATGGCGCCCCGGTGCAGGCAAAGTTTAAGAGGGAACTCTGCGCGGCCAATTTAGTTACGGTCGCGTGCACTCCGGAATATGTGCGAGGCCTCTCGTGGGCACGGGATAGCGTACTAAAGGCAACCTGGTTTGCTGTCTCTCTGGAGTATGACAGCTGTGCACCCACATATTGATCCCTTTTCACATCGAAGTGCTCCCGCGAGGTACCTTTGCGCCTGGCATGAATGGTGCCGTGGTGATCGGATTAGTATGGTGATGGGTTCGTTTCTTCTACCGTCTAAAGGCGCGAGAAGATTCACAAGTTGAAACGAGAAGCGGAACTTATGAAAACCTCGACTGCCCGCAGAGGTAAAATATTTTAGAAATTTATTCTTCGAGCGAAACAAACACACGTCAGCTGTAAGCTCGACCGATTGGGTTGTAGTCGATACTTAACTTTGCAAGCTAAAGGATAATACGTCGGCCTTTCGTGTTCTGTACGATGCGGAACAGCAGCTAAAAACATGGGGGAAGTAAGACGTCTTGACTCGATTATGGCACGGAACAAAATAAAATCAATATTTACTTTGTATATAGTGTAGGACGTAGGACACACTCTTGCCGTTAGATAAATAAACAAAATAAGAACAACAATATCTCGTGTATCGTAAGAAGTTGTTAACCCTTTTAGTGCTACTTTATGCAGAAATACATGTTTGACTCTAATTCCAAGTAATTTGTCCCCAAAAGGGATTGCGGCTATGAAGGGGTTAAGTGCTGTCGTTTACTGCCATCCTCGTGAATACATTATCATGATGGATGCAAAAATTATTAATACATACATAACTGGTACGTACGTCAGCTGTGGGTTCGACCGTTCGTAGAGCTGGCCACCAAAATCGAAGCTCCCTCGGAACGCGAGCACCCTCCGCTCATTTGGTATTGTTACACTCAATACCCCGGTTGCCACAACAGCCAGTGATCTACAAAAATCCGATTAGCAAAAGTATGGAAGCGGTACCGACGCAGTAACATCACGTACGTACGTTGTTCTTCCTCCTTCCCACCTGCCGACCAGCAGCAGTCAGCGCCACCACCCAAAATCGTGAAACCACAACGGCACGCTCCGAACCGCGCTAAGAAGACAGTTTTTTTTTCAGCGTTTTTTTTTTTTTTCACAGTCTGAGAAAGGAAGGCCCAATGCTTAATTTAACCCTTTCACCCCTGCACTGCACAGTTACATACATAAAACCTAGATATTACTCTATATCCAGCCAAGCTTCCCCCACAAACGAAAACGTAGTCCTAAACGGGTGAAACGCTTGACTCACAATGTTTCCGTATCGAACTCGAAGAAGTCGTTGAAACACGTGCGCTTGGCGAGCGTCCGTATTTTGACCCCCTGGTGCGTTCGTGACGAATCCGCGCTCGACGTTGCGGCTCCCTGCCCCCCGAACACCCAAAGCGACGACCTGCCATCCCCTGTACACACAGGAACGGCCGGCGAGATGAGAGGTGTACGGCTAGAGGAGAAGCAGTTTTTTTTCTGGATGATTGGTTGGGATCAGGAGGAAGAGGAGGGCAGTGTCGGCCCTCCCTCTATAGGACTGCGGCCCCATTTTTTTGGGACGAACTGCGTAAATTTTTTGAGTGCAATTTGCCCTGGAGGGGTTCCTACATCTGCAATAGCATGTGTAGGCATATACCTGGTTCGTTTTATATACATACCAGGTACAGTAAATATAGTGTGTAGCCTAGGCGCTCGCCGTCTAAACGACGCCGTGAGAAATCTCTTGCACCCCCTTCTCGTCCCGCCAGAAAAAAAAAATGTTTAGCCTAACATCTGGTTTCGGCTTTCCTTTGAGAGGGCTGGCACCGTACGCGGAGAGGAAAAGTCGGGTTCGGTACTTGGTTGGAGTGGGGAGGCTTCTGCTGGCTTCTCAGACAACACGAAAGTGCTCGATTTATGATGAAAATGGGCTTTGTCGGGTATCGTCTGTAAAGAGCCGGACTTCCTAAAAATGGCAGAGGCAAGTTGTACACGCACTTGAAGCTACCTATAAAACCGCAGTTTGTTGAAGTCCCGTACGTAGTGCACCGAAGCAATTCGAGTAAAACCCTGGCCTCTTCCGCTGCTGCTGCGAACCACCTCACAACCACCGAGACCCTAGGAATATATGGGACGTTCGGTATCTCACAGCACATTGTGTGGCCCTGTCTCGGGGCTGGAGACGCCCCCTTCTTCGCTGGAATCGGCCGCCAGCGCCGCTCACGCACATTCAAGGCCCACAGCGATTTGGAAGGGCCAGCGTTAAGCCCACCAAAAAGGTAGAGCTCTCCTCCGAGCAAAGCTGTTGACAAAGAACGTGCGTAACAAAGTTTTGCAAGGTTTTACCGCAAATCTTCGTATACACATCGTCACGTGCCTCGGAGGTGTAAATTGAATGAATGTCTTAAATTTTGAACGGATGGATTGATCTCACACACGCTCGAGACACCCGCGTGCCTCGGAAGTGGAAACCATTTAATGTCTTGAATTAGTATATGTACAATTTATATCATATTGCATATATACATACCTGGTATATATAAGCGTTGGATGAGCTGCCTTGGCCTTCTGGAGGACCATGGCTTATTTTCGTTAGAAGGGATCGCCTACCACAACCAGGGGGGGGTATCTAGTTCAGAAATCGGAACCCACGATGGACACAGAAACCAGGTAACCCTCTGAGTTACAAACCATGTGTGTGTTTTTATTTACTATGCTCCCCCGTAATAGCGCTGACTGAGCGCATAGACTATTAATGCACTGTCAATAAGAGCATCCCATTTACCGGGCAACGAACAGTTCCACTCCATGAACGATCACACAGTTACAACAAGCACCACACCAAACTGCGCTGGGAGTTCGCAAAGGGGCGCTGCCTTTTTTTTTCCAGCTCTCGAGTTGCCCAGAACGGAAAGAGGCTTGCCAATACCGAATAGCAGCATTACATTAGTGACCGTTTTAGAACGGCAGGTCGTTTTGGGGACAAATTGTTCTGAAATTGACTGGTTTGTCACCAAAACGGGACTGACTGCAGTTCGCCCTAAAATGGTTGAGGTGTTTTCCGCAATATCTGGCCGAGAGCGTTCCGAAAATGTAAACAGTTCGACTTTTTAGCACACTTGGGGTCATTCTTATCGGAGAGCTTTTTTCCCAAATGTTCGACATTTTTTTCGCGCAATTTTTCAATCTTCCATATTTTCCAGTTTTTTTCCAAATATTGGAATGTTAACGAACTTGATATTTTTGGTTCTGGAGAATTTCACGAATAGTGACAGAACGCCTCCGTATATTGATACATATCTCCGATTATTTCCAAACTTTGGAAAATTTGGAAAAAACGCTCTCCGATAAGAATGAACCTTATCGTAGTACCTACGAACAGTTGTCGAGAGAACGAGCGCTGAAAAATGATCGTACCCCAGAGCCAACTCATCAACGCTCTCGTGCAGTATGCGGTTCACGCGCGCGTATTATACACACACGTTAAATGCACCCAAGTGGGTGAGCACCCTTTCATGTGATATATATAACTCCCGAACGGCCACCGTCTGTACCCAACACGGGGTACATTGTTCGATGCATCCGATGAATGCTGTACGTACAGGTAGGTACACGCGCAGCACTCGTACATGCCACAATCTTTATAGAATCAAGTATTTGAAAAATTTAAATGTGAAAAAAACCCAAGAACCTCACTCAGTTGCGAGATCGAGGATTCCGTCGAGACCCATCTGTGCAGGCTGCATGCGTGTACTGTATTACACATGCAACACTTCGATCGCGCTGCGGACGAGCATACTATATATATACACGCACACATGAAGCTCTACACCACACGCAGACACTGCTTGGTGATACGTATCGCTCCACAGTTGAGCAAAAACTTCCGTACGCTTTTTTCGCCTTTGGACAACTACGGGTATGAACAGGCGATACTGCTCTATGTAATCTGAGTGCATGATCACCGTACATATTATTCGTATATACCTGTGGTACCGTTTTCGCTCGGACTTGGAAGTGCGGCGGGGTTACGAAGCTTTCCCGAGTAGCGAGGCATACCACGACTATACCCCGAAATATAAGTACTGCTGTTCGGATTCAATACGATAACTACGCAAGCAAGCTGCCCATATATATTTCGAAAGCTGGGGGGCACTTCAGAGAACAAGCCACTCGGAGTTGCTTGTCAGGTGTGGCATCAGCTTTGCCGAGGTGTCAAGAAAAAAAACAACGAAAAGTGCAACCAGCATCATACCGTTTGCGCAGTTGATCCGCATTGGGGGAGTTGGAGATCCCGCGGCGAGGTCGACGGTGCGCCACCGCTTGCGGCACACTTTCGAGAGAGCCTTAGAGGTGGACGGCTTCCACCCTCCATCGTCATCTTTCGGCTTTCGCCACGCCATCACTACTAGGTACACGGTGGTACGATTATCTGTATATGTGCACACGCGACACCTGGTATTTTTTATTTTTGAGCATGAGCACGTGAGCACGAAGTGCGGCCGCGGGTGCGGCGGGATTACGTGCGGGGAATAAGGAAATTACGAGATGACGACATGACGGACGAGCGTTTTTTTACTAAAAAAAGCTACCAGGTATTCATAATAGAAAACACGACGGTACGACAGCTCGTACCTCGCACTCGTACAGCTGTGTGAGTTCTGCCGACCGGTCGATACTCAACTGACTTTGCTTGTTGCGTCGGTGCATCGTTCTCGCGTTTCCTATTACTAGTTTCCTCGCGATTGACTCCTGAGACTCAGCGTTTTTGGTGGACACGTTGCGCTTCTTCAACACCACTCTGGGATCAGATCTAAAGACCGCTCGCAGTATTAATATTAATATACAACCGGTCCTTATATTTTCGCCCAAAAAGGTACCGTACGTACATTGTTCGTACATGATGAGGAGTGGATGGATATAGGATGCAGGATACGAGTACGTATCGTGGTACGTGATGGAAACCTGGTGCATCATTCAGGATAGAAGTTACATACATACCTGCTACCTGGTATACAAGATACCAGGCACAATACACAGGATGGTGCAGGATACAGGATACAGGATACAGGATACAGGATACAGCATACTGGTACAGGATGCAGGATACAGCATGCAGGATAATGGATACAAGATACAGGATACAGGATACAGGATACCGGATACCGGATACGAAGATACAGGATACAGCATACAGGGCACAGGATATACGTGCTAATAACACAGGGTACATGATGCATGTGTGTTGTGTGTGTACTCGTTATAAGTAGCCACCGGGCACGAACTGAGAAAATAAAAGCTATCCAAAGCCCAACAAGGAAAAAGAAATACGGGCAAGTAACCGAGCACACAAGTAAGTGACGCCGATCAGCCCGAACGACTTCATAGTTACAGCAGTAGTAGTAGTTCTATATCAGGTAGGCACGAGTTTTCAGTGAAGCGCTCGCCGCTAGGCACGCGTTTTTAATCCACTTTTTTTCTTAGCGTCTCCCAAAAAGTGAGTCTTGTGTTTCGTGCACTTCTGAGACTTGCTGTGATGATCTTGAATGGTCTGCTCCTCCTGTTTCTTGCGTTCACTCGAAGTAACTAAGCTGGACAGATATATCCCAGAGTTACTACTACGCCAACTATTTTATAGCCTTGGACCGTTCGACAGCAAACGGCATAGTAACGCGACAGAAACATATATATATATATATATATATATGTTTCCCCGCTCTGCGTAATCGTTGGGCTTTCGGCTGATTTTCTACCGTCAACTGGCGTAAAAACCACCGGCATGCCGTTTTAAGGTGATTTTGGCGGGTCCTCACTGGCTGGCGCATTTGAACTTTCCCTTTCAGAAGACCCTACAACAGTAGTAGCTAAACCTACGCGGGAACTCAATACATTTAGTTCAGGCGTTAAAATACCTACGGGACCTGCAAGCAAGCCCTGATTGGGATGATCTGGACGAGAACATGCCATACCAAACCCCCCTTCACTCATCCCCTGCCCGCGCGCCTACTACAGCGACCGTGACATGTTTTGAGCAATATAACCGTTGTCGGGCGATAGGGGCCGCGAAATAATTTCCAAAGAGTCTCAGTTTGATGCTTTATTACGCGAGAGGGCGAGGAGCGAGGGGAGGCAAAAACAGTGAACGCTCGTACTGCTTGTGGAATTATTACACATGACATATGTGTGGAGCGCCTACTAGTCTGCCGTGCCCTGTTTTAATCACAATCGGTCGACGTTGAAGTTCATGCTGCAGACTGTCGGGTGGAAAATATACAGCAGAGATAACTGTAGAGCAGAGACAACGATATGCGTCGCTCTGCTGTTCCCTAGGTATTACCTTTATACACGGGTAACTAGCTCCCATTCTAATATTACTAGTAACCGGCGACAAACTCCCCCCGACAAAGCGACCATGTCACGCGCCCGAGGTGCGCAGCAGCAGGTTGGTCTGCTGTTGCAACGGGAGCGACGGGCTAAACGGACACGTCACGTATTCCACTCGGAAGTTGTGAGCTTAATAAGCAGTATTTTCTGTACTATTACCAAACGATAGGAGGACTAAGAAAAGAAAAATAGAAAGTAATTGTGCCCGAGAAAGTAACCGAGTGTTGCCAAAACCCCCCTTCTCCCTGTTGCTTCCACTGTTTACGCCGCAACCTTAGGCGTATCATGGCTTACTGGGTGTGGATCTCGATTTAGTTAGACTGCTGCGCATTACTGCTGCGTCTACTACTACAGCACCCACCTTAAGGGTATAAATCAAAGACACAACAACGGGGAGCAGCAGGCAAGTATGCGGGCCGCAATAGAGCTATTGATAGAAGCTGTTACTACCACTACTGTGTATAGCTCCAGTCGCCCAGTTTTTAACCCCTTTAGAACTCCAGTCCCGTTTTGGGGACAAGGCACTCAAATTCCAAGTAATTTGTCCCCAATTGTCCCCAAAACGAGACTGCAGTCCTAAAAAGGTTAACATCAAAAATAATATAAGTGTTGGTGGCAATTGCCATTGTGTCAGATCAGAATACTGGCACTTCGTGTCGCCTTGAAGTACATAATACATAGCTGGTAGTTCGCATGATATAGAGCTGAAAAATACCTGTTGAAAAGTAGTTACATTATTTTCCCAATAATACCCGACCTGTTACGACCAAATACCGGAGAGGCACAACAACTAATTGCCTGCTTCGCCTTGCTGTTGCAGTCGAAAACGCGTTATCCATCGTTCCCATGCTGGCCGGGAGCCCCTCCAACACCGTCCTCCAAATAACATACCCCACAGCGTTACACCATATACAGGTGGCAATATCGCACATATATGTATGCATGCACACAAGCTACGTCATTTGCCTACAGTACGTACACAATGACGTCATATATATTCCGGCACCACCCGCTGAGCGAACACAACATGTGCCATACAAGGCATTAGCCCCACTGAACATCCATCACCAACACCGATCAGACGTGAAAGCAGCCCACCGTGCTCTGAATAAGTTACGTCTTCGCACAACCGCCGTCCTACGTAGCAAACGAGCGATTTGCAAGAATAATACGCGCATCGGGCAGGTGACGATCTACTGTAGATCATCTAGATCATATCCCGCTGCTATGGGATGTTGTGCGAGATCTGTACACCACAGGGCCAACCCAGGAAACACGTGCTGGACCATGCGCACCATACCGCTCCCACCCTGGAACCAACAGAAGCTAGACCACACAGATCGTAACATATCCACGCTGAAAGGTCTATATCATCGAGTGGGGATAATATCTATCTGACCTGTCTTGTGTCGTGGAAGCATACACTATCCGTGTACTCAGAAGAGGCACGACGAAAAAACTAAATCGATGAACAATACGCGCGCCGCCAAACGTATACCCCCCCCCCCAATCCTTAACCTTATGTGCAAGACTAGTGTAATCCGGGGGGGCTAATGTTGTAATCAGAACCCACGATGGACCCAAAACCCATATACACCCCTATGTTTGCACACCGTACTTGGCTCGGAATACTGTACTGCCCCGTAATAGAGCTACTGTAGGTGCTAGTGCAGCTGATGTAGTGTATACCTGGTACATTTCATGCGATACCAGGCATTTATATACGAATGGTGTGATCGTCAACCCTGCTACCGCTATGATGCTTGCCGCATTATTGACACAACCGATTTGCGTGTGAGTGGCGTCGTGCAAAATGCGAGCACACCATTCGGATGTGCACGTCACAGAGCCCCCCCCCCCCCGCCACACCTGCCCCCTCTTTCGTTACCCGACCCCCCTCCTTCTCCGCCATCATGATCAACAGTTGACAGTCCCTTCACAAGTCGCGCAGATAACGATCAAGATCCCTTACAGTAGCTCCGTTCCACATCTGCCGTTCATTACGGATATATTGTGTACAAGAGCTAGACTATATACAGGTCCCGCTTGGACGTCATGTATGCAACAGCAGTATGTACGTGAACTATGATGAGATCAGGGATACATCGACCCTCAACATATCTAGACCTTGGAAGGGGGATACCGTCCGTCCGGTACATACACAACATCCTTGCAGCCGCCCCCGAGAATTTCCCCTTCCAAAATCGTACACACGCACACGGTGACTGCACTCTCGACGTCATCCTATGGTACCAAGGGTATCGCGGCGCCACCCCGTACGTACGAGGGGACACTATATAAAAATACGCACTTGCGCGGAGCTACGTACGAGTACAGTGGTAATTTTGTTTCAACAAGCAACGGCACCAAAACACATGGGCACGGGCACCGCAACGAAGACAAACGTGGCAGAAGTCACTGACCGCCGCGCATTGAGCCGTCCGGGTGTTTCTGCCAGCAGTGCTGTTCAGACGTCTGGGTGTTTCTGCCAGCAGCGCTGTTCAGGCGACTCTTTAACGCGTCGAAAAAACGAGGCACAATGTATACGCCAATTTTGCACTAGCCAAACATGATATCCCCGCCGCCCCGCTTCATGCGACTCGCCGAACATCTCACCGCGAGTCGCGCTTGGTGCAAGCGATGTCTGCTCCGTCATTGGAACCCGACGTGCTCCGTCCCGGCATTGCTGGGATGCGAGGGTCTATGGTCATACGACTACGGCCATGCTTAACACGAGTACACCTCCCGACCCCTACCCCCACATGCCAGCCATACCCAACGAGCATCACGTACCCAAACACAACATTTTTAAAGTCAAAATTACAGTACACAAGATGGCCGTTTCATCAAACCCCCCTCCCCGCCCCCCGCAAACGCCAGCCAGTACTCAACAAGCTCCATTTACCAAAGCACCACCCAACGGCGGCGGCCTGCAACCTCACACAGAAGCAACAATCCTTCTCATAAACAGGGGTTTCCTGCTGGAAAATGAATGGGAACGAAGAGGGTGGGGCCCTCACGCTACACTCTTCTTTTCTTCACATCCTCTTCTACATGGGTGATTTTTCCAAGCCACACCAGCCGGTTGTCCCAAAGCACCGGTGTCAGTGACGTCGCCCCACCCCGACCCCGCAAGCCACTACAGCACTCTCGCCATATCATTGCGGAGACCTTCATTTCGCCCTCTTCAAACGTCCTCCCCCTCCGGTGGCTTTTTATTCTCCCTCTTTAAACCTCCTCCTCCTCCTCCTCCGGTGTCCGGTGGCCTACTGTTCTCGCTCTACCTAGCCTTTTTCTTCGCCACTTTCTACGGTTATTTATGTACATTATCGTCGGATTTTACACGAGCAAGTAACGGGAGCGGGGCCATCGCCCCTCCCTGCGACCCCTTCCCGTACCTCAAAAAAAGTGACTACCACTGTGACCCTAATCCACTGCTCGAAATGCGCCCTTCTTCCCGTGCCCCCCAAAGTGATTACATGGTGCCCCCGAGCGACTGCTCGAAGGCTCTCCCCTTCTTATATGTATCCCCCAAGTGAAACACCACTGAGTAAGTGGTCAAAGTCCCCCTCCCCCCCCCCCCCCTCTTCCCGTAACCCCAGCATGAACACAATGTGCAACTAAGCCAGCTCAAAGGCACCCCCACCAGCGCGTATCCTGTGCCCTCTTTCCCCCGTCTCGGAGGCGTTCTTACCCGTCTCCGAGGCCCCCATTCGCCCCCTGTTGGCCTCGACCCCTGCTTTTTACATCGATTTCTCGGTTTGTTGCGCCAGTTACGCGATTTGGTACGGCGATTCCTGAACGAATGCAGGCAATTCCTCGGGTTTGTACATCATTTTCCTCACTTCTGTACCCCAACAACTCGTTTTTTTACGTCCAGTAATTGTTTCCACTCGACACGGCAAGCCTTTTGCACAAGGCCTCTCTCTCATGGCGCCTCAGGCCAAAGGGTACGGGGCACCGGGAGGCTACATCTCACAGCAGTTTCTCTTCTGTCACAGCAGTTTCTGTCCGCCTCTTCCGCTGGCCGCATCCTCCTCCTTCTCTCGCCCCCCCCCACCCCCATTTCCAGCGCATGATCTAGGCAGTTTCCTCTCCCGCGCACCTGGACTATTTTGAGAGTCTAATCTTCCTGCGTAAATGTCTTGACGGCTTCTTTCTCTCGAATTTTGAAAGGCTTTCCCCCCGCGTATTGTCTTCGCAGGCTACCTAGATCAGATTATCAGGTGCTCGCCTCGAGAAGGTGACGAAACACGTCCTGCAGCACGAGGGCAGCCGCGGTAGCTTTGGTAGCCGCGATGGGGTTGTAAGCCCGCACGAACCTGAACAACGGAGCAAGCACAAACGAAGCACGCGAATCCTTGGTGAGCGTGCTACCACCTAATAATGGCAATACATTCCACGGTACATAGGGGTACGGTAGATAGGGGTGAACCTAACTTTTCTGAGGCTGCTTTCTCGTTTGAGGATCTCAATGCCTCTGACCCAAATCCTAACACCGACAAAAAAATACTACGCCTAACCCGAGGGACATTGCCATGGCCTAGTACCGGGGAACATGTCTTGTGTTGCTATGTTCTCGTACCCGGTACGTTGACATTTCATTTGCTTCACCCATTAATTTGCGGTTATTTTATATTTTGGTCTTGCTCTGTCCCACAGTCGGTGACCACATAATTAGTATCTCTCTAGAATCAATAATCAGGACAGACACTGGGTGTACTGGTGTAGTTGGGTAAGAAAGAACGGTTCAACGTGAAGACAGCACACACATAAAGATCAGAACCGAAGATGGTGTGTAAAATATATATAGGGGGGAACATGATTTTTAGGTCTATCGTGGGTCCCGAATACTATGCCCTCCCGTAATACAGGCTGATTCAAGGTAAACGACTGAAATTTATTTTTCCGATCAGAGTCCACGTAGTTTTTTCGAGTCAGAACGTGATTTTTTGCATACGTCTTTTACGAGTCTTGATGAGTACCTGACCTAACGTTTTTTTTTTTTTTGCCAGATACTTCGTTTTTTTAGTTTTGTTGGGAAAATTTGGGCTACCTTAGACCAAAAGATTTTCGGCGAAGAAAACAAACGCAAACTACTTCCGCACATCAGTCCTCGGGAAGGAGATAAATAAGACGTGTGCAAAGTTTCAGGGCCTATCTCTTGAAAACGGCGCGGACGTTTGAATATTTGTGCGGAGAAAGTGCAAAAAATACGCATTGCCTTGTAAATCATTTTTTTTCAGGCTATCATAATTTTTCTCGATATAGCATGCATACTATTGAACACACGCAGATCAGATATCGTTTTCGGCGCCAAAAGTTGTACAGACAGGTCTTGGAGTACCTGGAACCGGACGGTTCAGAAACAAAAAGTTTTTTTTTTCCCCCCCCCCTATGGAAGCGCCTGCCTGTTTCTGGTGGTATTTAGGACCCGTGATTGGTCGGGACACATTTTTGCCTCGAGCACCAGCCCTTGAACCTCAACACGAAAAACGGCCATGTCACCCTCTTCCGCTGTTCACGAAGGTCGGTGTGATGCCAAATATGTCCCATTCGAGTGGATGCTGCCGCCGGCATTCGTGGGGGAGAGAATTTCCGTTTTTTAACTTGAGCCACTTCGTAGCGATATTATGACGAACAGTACAGTATTGTAAAACATAAATCGCATTCCAACTATGAGTACATGCTAGTTTTTCAGTGCTGTCAGAGCTGTCAGTGCCCTCAAGGAGCTCTCTCAGCCCACTGCTCAGCCAGATCATGATATTTTCGACCTGTGAACGCTCCCAACAAAACCCCTACGCGTTGCCACGTGAACGTCGGTAGGATTTTCAGTATCTGCACGTGCATGCAAGGTGTGTCCCGAAGAACTGATCTGTACGATCTCTAGGTCAGGCAGTTCAGAATCTGTCCGACGTGTACACGCTTTGCAACAAAACCCGAGGTGCCCCAACCTACTGGTCTGCTAGCAGTATGCTCTACAGTAGGTCAGGCATTTTCATGGTCCGCCCGAGCCGTGAACCCTTCCAACAAAACCCGAACGCCACCCTACGCAGAGCAGGCAGGGCATGTCACACTCACGATAACATGACGGGACCCGCCAGAACGGCGTAGATCATGCCACTCTCAGTCTCGAGATAGCGGATGAACGTGTTGAAACTCCCCGTCTTCCTGCCGGTCTCCTGGACCGCCAGCCTCTTGTCCTCATGGATGTCCTCGTCACTGATCAGCTGGAGATCAACCTTGAGCTCCAACTGCTCGAGGTGAACAGACGAAGGGGTGGCGGGGGGGGGGGGGGGGGGGGGATGGGGTGCCGGGAGGTCACCGTTGAGCTCCAATTGCTCGAGGTGAAATAAACGTGAGAAGGGTGTGCTGTGTGCGGGGGGAGTCAACCTTGAGTTCCCAACTGCCGAGACAGGTACTAATAGATAGAGGAGGGGCCGGTGTGGGGAGGAGGAGGAGGAGTCGGGGGGACGGGAGAGGTGGGGCCTTCAGGGATGATGAGGACCCGTCAGCCGTTCGATCCCCCCTGGGAGCCTTGCCTTATTAACTTCAAGGCAGCGGCGGCCCCACGAAACGCCGGGTGGGGCACACGCAGAGGGGACATTTTGACGACACCATGCACCGGCCACTGCCCTGAACTTTCGGCAAAGAGTTCAAAAATAAAAAAACAAAACAGCCGCTCGACGCCCCCGGGGGCCTTGCCTTTTACCAGCTACGTTATTAAATCCAAGGCAGCGGCGGCTACACTAAGCGCCGAGTGGGGCACACGCAGAGGGAGACTTTTGACGACACCACACACCGGCCACTGCCCTGAACGTTGGACAAATAATTCAAAATTGAAAAATAAAACAACGCTCCAATCCTGCGCACGGCGCTCCGTTCCCCGTTGCGAAACGCCCGGGGGGTGGAGTGAAGTGAAGCTCTCGGTGTCGAAATGGATTTGAGAGAGGACCAGCAAAACACAACGAGTACCATTTAACCTCATGCACTCTGCGGAGTCCAGGGAGCGAGAAAAATAAAAACGGAGCAATTTGGGAAACGGTGATGTGCGGAATAACAATTTTTCTCTGTTGACCCCTTTGAGCTTGCTTCAGAGGGAGGTCTTGTCGGGGGAAAACGGGCAATTACAGCATCAACCAATAGCCACACCAAGCAGCCCGGGCTGCCGGGTCATGGTGTGGTATAAGGTGTGTGTCTCCCGAAGGGCAATACAAGTAGCCGTAAGACACACGCGCACCAGGGTGGTACTTGTGTCGCCGCACGCTCTTCCTGCTTAAATCCGTTTTTTTGTGATCATCGCGCTTGTCGTTTTCAGGTCGCCAGAATAAACCTCGGACCCTACAGGGGTAGTTAATCCTGGATTGACTTATTCCCTGGGAGTTGCCTGCTTTGACGGGATCTACTTAGGCGGTGTTAGTGTTCTTTAGTGTGAGCGCACGACCGAAAATACTGCAGTATTCTGACTCGATGTCCTGGATCATTTGATATAAGTATTGGGTTTTTGGATGAGGCCTCCTGCGTCGACCCGTGGTCTCGCCCATACTGCGTTGCGTCGTTGGATAGTATTTTGTTGTGTTTTCTCTTAGAAGACCACTGGTTGGATACGTAGTTGTCGCACCCAAACGAACTTCTTTACGCTTTCCTCAACCCTGTCTCGCACATGCTGAGAAATGTTTACCGAACATGCTTCCCTAATAGCGAGTAAAAAAATCCTTTTCGTCGGCGGCCTGCGACTGATATCAGATGCTGTGCTTCTTCCATGTAAAATAGCGTGCGACTGAAAAACGAGCGACACCAAATGTCGACGGTGGGGTGCCTCCTTCAATTGATCGACCTGATTGATGACCGCTCGAAGGCAAGCACGACCTGGCCGGTCTAAGAATCAAGCGATCGGCCTGTATCCACTCCACCATCGGTTAAATGGTCGAGGGAACCGAGGGTCGAATTGAACAGGTCCGCGCGAGGGGAGACAGAAGGGTAAGAGCGAGACAGGGCTTGCCCTAACCAGAGATAAATGTTAGTTCGTGCCCGCTGTTTCCTAGTTGGTCAAATAGTTGAAAGGGGTGTTCCGATTGGTGGAAGATATTTGGATGACAATGACATATTATAAGGTGACGTCACTTTCTTCCCATGCACTATTTTTGGCCGTGGACGGCGTCACAGCTGTACAGGAGTGTTCTGATTGGTGGAAAGTCCCTGCATGACGTCACAGCAGTGTTGTGAGTGGTCGAAACGTAAAATAGCCCATCGTGTAGCCACCGCTAGCTCACCCACAACCGAAAACCCCAGCTACTGTTGTATCAGACAAGCGCATCGGTGTGCGACGGATGGGATCATACATCTGCGGTTCTCTTCTCACGTTCCTCGCGTTCGCGGACCCCATACATCGGGGGTCAAAACTTTCAAAACGCAGTCCCGACGCTGAAGTATGAGACAGCAGCACAGCTGCACGAGGGAGTGAAAAACCATTCGAAGATAATCAGACAGATGTTCGCCACTCGCCTTTTTCTTGCCCGCGACCGCGACCGTTGCAGCCTTCTTCGCTTCCGACACCTTCGAGGGTAGCGCTACAGCATCCTTAGACAGGCGGGCGGCCGCGGCTTTTCCCTTCTCCGCATGGAACAGTAGGAAACTGGGTTGGCCCTACAGAGGGGGGGAGGGGGGGGTAGAGGTTAGTGTGGGGGTGGGGGTGTATACTCGACATGATGCATGGCCGTAGTCGTATGGCGATAGAAGGGGGGGGGGGAGGGGTGGGGGTAAGTGGCGTACCGTTATACATTTAACGCCTCGGATAGACAGATGCTGATCTATCTAATCTGTTTACTGTAGATCATCTCGTTCCTCACCTGCCGTTGTGACAAGTTGCACAGGATCTGCAGAGTAGTACAGATCTAAACCAGGAAGCATGCGCTAAATCATGCGGGTTATACGGCTCCCACCCGGAAACATCAGCTACTGCTGTAGATCTTGCATACAAGATCGGGAATACATCTGCCTGGAATAATGTAGATAATGCAGCGCAGATCATGTTTTTACGGAGGACCATAGTGAATAGAACTTATGGTAACACAAAAACCTATATATTCACCTATTTTAACTAACAAAGTTTTGGTCCTACTCACTATGGTCCTCCGTATAATAGTGGAAATGGCATGTCTGTCCGAGGCGTGAAACATTTTCGACAATGCGCAACGTTTACCGTTCACTATCCCCAAACTCCCACCGTGGGTACCGTGTTGACATGTCGCTTGGCGGCGTACTTTGGTCGCTCAGGGCCTCTGCAGACTCAACCCGCTTAGTGCTGCACTCCCGTGGTAGGGACAAAGCACTTTGAATTATAGTCAGATTTAGGTGTATGCACCCTGCGGTACTAAGGATTAATACCGCATAATATAACACGCAGACCCCCCTCCCCCCCCCCCCCCCCCCCCCCCCCCCCCCCGGACGAGGCATTCTCCAAGCCGGCTTTTTCCGACGATGGGGGGGGGAAAAGTGAAAAAGCGCCGGCAGGTGCGCCCATGGAAAGAAGGAACCTCGACGAGGGAGGCCGTTCCAAAGCCACCATTTTCGTCGTGTGTGCCCGCCCTCCTTGATTGATTGATTGCTTCGTTGCTTGATTGCTTGATTGCTTGTTTTTGTTGAAGAGGAAATTGGCTCAGAAAACATTAAGCCTAGAGGGGGTGTTGTGTGCGGGTAACCTATTGCAATCCAACGCCTCCGTAGAATCAGCAACCTACTGCCGAGAGCGCGTGGTGTGGGTAGGCGCAATTAGGTAGACGCGAGTCGACGAGGGAAGAATGGGCTCCAGTCTTCTCGAGATAAGAATGTTACCTTAAAGGACAGAACCTTAACCCCTTTAGCACCGCAGTCCCGTTTTGGGGACAAACTACTTGAAATTTGACTAGTTTGTCCCCAAAACGGGACTGCGGTTCTAAAGGGGTTAATGGGGAGGGGGGAGGAGAGCCTTCTGCTATCTATGTGACCCCGGATCTGAGTTACGACTACTAATAGGAGGGAGAGAGAAAAGAAAGGCGAAGGTGATAAATGGGAAGAAGAAGAAAAAAAGTAGTTCTAGTTTGGGGGGTCCCTTCACGGCTGTTCCCGTCACGGGGGACAAAACCGTCGCCAATCGACATCTTCGCCGCGGATCAATGTCTGGCATGCTGCAATTACTAGAGCTGTGAGTGAATCAGTAGGGTTGCACGACCAGAAGACGAATCGGTGGGTGCCGTGAGCGAAATAACTGATTTTAGTCAACAAGTGCTGGCGAAGCCAGATGATGGCCGGTCGACTTGCCGACTTAAGTCACGAACAAAAAAAACAGCCGCCCCCGGCCGAAGGGCCCCCGCTCAAAATACAAAACAACGCATCTCGCATTCAACAAATCCTTCCTGCAGGTATGGAAGCCCAATACGTCGGATAGTCGGATCATCAGCACCTCCGGGGAAGTACGAGCACTAGCTATTAACATTTTGCTGTCTATTAACTAGTTGGTGAGTACACTAGTGCGGACTGAGACTCGTATCTCTTAGCGTGTGCCAGTAGTCTCTTTTCGGGGAAAAAAATAGCCATTTCTTGACGACCGATGCCATTCTCTGTTCAGGCCCCAGAGCGCGTCTTGAACAAGGAAACAAGGCCACAATTTTTAAAGATGTTATTCATACAGGACAGCACTAGGAGGTCGACATTATGATAGGCGTGTCGAGACTTCGCATGGGCTTAACATATATAACATAATACGCTTAATGCAGGGGGGAATCAGTCGGGGGGTTAACCCGTTTAGAACCGCAGTCCCATTTTGGGGACAAAACACTTGGGATTAGACTGGATTGTCCCCATAACGGGACTGCAGTACTAAAAGGGTTGAGCCGGGGCCTCTAATCAAAATATTTTTATTCCTTACTTGCCATGCTGCAATATGTAGCCATTTTACGTTCGTCATCCAACGTCCGACATCCTCTCGACCCCCCCCCCCCCCCCCGCGCCTTCAATTATTTCGACGCTGGCATCTATGTACAAGAAAGTTCGCCTTACCAGTGGTT
>JARUPZ010001122.1:0-20000 GCA_031213475.1 Nereocystis luetkeana | reverse complement strand
GGAGTAGTTTTGTCCGGTGGCAGTTGGTCGTTGATTGTTGAGGTGGGCGTGGTCGGGGGTCAGGATTAGGAAGAATGTACTTTGCCTTCCGACAATGTGCAGCATGATCTTCAACATTGATCACTCATCACTTTCCTGAAATAATAAACCTCGGAAACAAAAGAAACCCACGCACCAAGTCTACCTCACTTCTGTGCCAACTTTCGGCTTGTCTACTCCATCCTCTGTCCTTGCTCCTTCTTTCTCATTACGTTCTATTCTTAAATCCTAAGCTGTATCCACGCTCCATCCCCACGCCATCGGTGTGGGTCTGTCGCCCCCCCCCCCCTGTTTCTTCTTCCTTCTTGGCGGTCCATAGCTGGAGCCTGAACCTCGACACCCTCCTCGAAATGGCGACCTGTGTGGTCACCGAGACAATTTGGAGCAGGCGTTCCTTCACCACCCCCTTTCTTGCCATGGGCCCACCATCCCTCCCCCCCACGACGCTAGCTGCCAGCTGGTCGATGAAGTTGCCGCCCTCTACCCCGAGGCGCCCAAGACTTTCCACCGCTAAGGTGGCTAGTTTGTGGCTCCGCTCGTCGAAGGACACATGCCCCGGACGCGCGTAGTGTTGGCGCTTGCGCGCCTCGGAGGTAGAGGCAGCTGATCCATCATGATCAGCGCTGCCTCCTCGCTGGTGGACCTGCGCTGGCGGGTTTGCATGGGTGATGTCCAGCAGGATGGACGTTTCCCTGTATTCCCTGTTAGGAGCGTCCCGAAGACCTCCTCTCCTGACAACGATGTCCATCCGCCGGTTCCGGTCTGCAGTGAACGGTTCCCCACTCTCTACTTGGTGTGGGATTCACAGCCGCTTCAGCGTGCGGGAGATCGCGTGAACCCACGGTTGATGCTGGTTTACCTGTGCCCCTGCCCTGGGACAGATGCGTGCGTGGCGTGTGTCTATGTCGACTGCGTCACAGCAGGGGCACCTCACTGCCACGTGCTCCTCGACGCCCATGAAGCGCCTTCCCATGCCCACGAACTCCGCTGCTGGTATGACACGGAGCGAGTCAGTTGGCCTCGCCCGAATGCAAGCAGTGGCTCCTGCTCCTTGTAGACTTCTGAAGCGAGCATAGGCGAAGGCCTTGGTCTCGCTCCCCCCCAGCGGGTCGCCTGGTCCAGGTGGACGTGCAATCTCTGGTAGCTCTCGCGAGGCTGTGTGTGCAGCGTGCCGACCCTGATTTACCAGCTTGCCCAACCTCTGTTGAGCCTTGCGGGAGTTGGTGGTTACGGCATCATGCGCACCCAGCATATCGGCTTCAGGGGGCCCTGGGACCAGGTCCCCCTCTGCACCCATGCTCCATACCTACCAAGATTCGGGGACGATGCCCTCCATCGCTTCTTCGGTCACGCCCCACGTGTCTCTAATCTCTCGCAGGCTGCTGCCGAGCTCAGCAATGATGCTCGAATCCGGGAGACTCCTCTTGACCCTGTCTCCTAGCGGACTCGTGAGGTCTGCTAGAACCTCCGGCAGGGTGCGCACCCTGCTCCCAATTGAGGCAGACATTTGCCTCGCTTCCGTCGACGGCAGCCCTAACCCTCCCGCTCCCGTAGAAATGCGTGCTTGGGCTTGTTGATAGGGTTTTAGGGCCAGTTGGCTAGCCGGGCACCCCTCCTGGAAAAACAACTGTGCGTCCGCCGCCCCCGGTAGCTCTAGGATATTTTCGTAGGCCCACTGAGCCCCGTTGTCGGCCCTTCGGCATGCTTCGAGTGACAACCCCGGGTCCAGAGCCCTTTCGAGGTAGCCCGTCCGCTGCCCGAGGGATTCGACGGTGATTAGGGCCGCCGCTTGCTTGTCGGGCATGTGAGCGAGGAAGCGTGCAAGGCGGTCCGCGCCTCCGTCCCTCACTACCTCCATTGCTCGCCCCAGCACGTATTCATCGGAGCCGATCGGAACACCCACCACCGTCACCCCTTCTTCGTCTGCGATGCGGACGTCAACACTCTCCAGGAGCGATATCTCTTCCGCCGTCGGACGTGTCCTTTGGGTGGTAGTGCTAAGGTCTTGGCGGGGTTGACCACAATGCCGACGTCGTCTAGCTCTCGCCGGAGGAAGGCAAAAGCTCTAATCGTGTTGGCCGTGACCCCCATAAGGCCGAGAGATACATCGTCCATGTAGGCGAAGGCTTCCACTCCTTCTCCCTCGAACTCCAGTCGGAAACGCTTCAGCCCCGGTCGTAACGCCAGACAGAACATTGCCGGCCCCATGGGGTCCCCTTGCTGGACACCGCTGGAGCAAGCGATCGTCCTGGTCTCCGCTGAGTCCATCCTGAAATACACGTCGGCGGGTCTTGTGCCGTCGCACTTGGCCACAAACGGCGTGAGCGCTGGCACGCAGTTGGCCGCCTCTTCAAGCACCGCCGTCCGTTGAAGCGTGTTGAACGCCTTGGAGCGGTCTGTTAAGACGACCCAGTTGCCCGTCTCGTGTAACATCCTAGCCCTCAGTCCCACATGCTCCACTCCTCCGGGTACGGCGACCCCGAACTGCCTCACCTCTCGGTTGACCTCCTCCAACCGCGGCCGCCATTGTCGCATAGCCCCCACGGTGATGAGCCGCCTCCATGTCATGCTCACGCAAACCAGCCGGCATTTTTCCCCCAAGGCAGTGAGGCTCGACTGCAAGAAGAGCTGCCAGAATTCTGGCGGGAACGCGTCCGGCTAGTCGACGATTATCCGCCAGAAGGCCGTCACGCCCTTTCCGAACTCTTCTCGCCCGATGTCGGTGGGGATGATGGATTGCAGGTGCGCAAAGCATTGACCGTCGTTTCCGGGGCCTGGAAGGGCACTGCGGGAGTTGATGGCGTCGAAGAGCACCTCGGAGGCATACTCATCGTCAGGGCGCCACGGAGGGGCGTTTCCATCTTCCACCTCGGTGGCAGTCGCCAACACCGCAGCCGCCACCGCCGCGGACACTGCGGCGCGATCTTCGGAGGGGAACTCGGCCACCAGTGGAATTGTCTGCTCCTGGAATACCTTGAACCAGTCAAACGTCAAAGAAGAAAACAAATAAACAGCAGAGCTTCTCTCTCAGCCTCGTACACCGCACGCCCCTCTCGCGACCACCTCACCACCGATTTGGTCCGGGTAAAGCTTTACTCCCTCTCCGTCACAGTGATCCCCGTCGCCCGTCCCGCGTGAAGCCCGGTGCTCACCGTGACCCTCGTTCGCCAGCTCGACGATGTCGATGGTCAGACGGGCGTTCGTCTCTCTGTATAGTACAGCGTGGTCGCAAAATAAGCACCGCTTGAATGTTAGCTTGCAATCCCGAACGACCCTTATGGACTCGTACATACTCAGTCTAATTTTTCAGATGGATTCAAAACAGAGCCCATTCATGCTTCCCTTGTGTCTCGAGACACACACGACGCCTAGCCACGAAAACCGCGACCGCGCTCCTTGCAACCCCCCCTTTACCCGCCAGCATCCGTCGACACCCGCGACGGCGCCGGACTCGCCCGCATCGCCGTGCTCCACCTACACACACGCACACGAAACGGAAGAAGAAAACATAAAAAAATAACTGAAAGTGCAAAAGAAATTTCAACCAGCCGGTGAAAAAGAGCGGAAGAGAGCCTCCCAAACCGCTTTTCTTTTTCCGAGATTTTTTTTCTATTGTTCCGGGAAAATAGTGCGGCACGAGAAGCAAGCACGCAACGAAAGCAAAGAACGTGAAGAAAGCAAATATCGTAGAAGCGACAAAAAAATCGTGGGAGACTCGCTGAGCGCGAGGCAGGTTCTTATAATCAAACGTAAGTATGTTTATAACGTTTTATCTTAATGTTAGGCGTCGGCGAAAACCCCCCGTAACATTACGTTACTTCTTTCTGAAACTTCTTTCTGAATTTTGTGATAAAACAGTACCTGGTATTATAGTTAGTAGTAAGTGCCTTATGATATTGGCGGGCGATCGCGTAACGTCATGTCAGATAGAGTGCTACCTGGATCCGTGCTGACCGCAGTATATGTGTTACGGTGTTAGGGTATGGAACCCATAGCGAGTATCACTATGTTAGAGTGTCAGCGGGATTCCTTGTGGCTATCGTAACATACGTTGAAGGGATAACGTACCTGGCCACAATTAAACGTTAACATTATATTACCGCGTTAGCGATATCGGTAACGTTACGTTAAACTTAGTGTGTCAGCGGGGCTCTTGCGTGCTACCGTAACACTCTTTAGACGGATAACGTACACGGCCAAACCTACGCGTACGTAACACTATGTCACTGTGTTGTTAGTGAAATTCCTAGTGGCTATCGTAGCACACGTTAGAGGGATGACGTCTATATATGGTCTATACAACGTTGACATTATGTTACTGTATCAGCCGCCGCAGCAGCAGTCCGTATCGAGCGACGTTAACTAACGTAGTGCCTTGATCAGGCGTATTTTGAGACACGACAAAAATGTCACGAATCGTGATTTGTTTTTTCTTAGGGAGAAGCTTAAAATAGTGGTGTCATGAATCGTGAGTCTTTTTGCCATGATTCACGACAAATCACACACGATTTATCAAGACAAAAATCTCACGAATCGTGTCGTTTTTTGTTCGTTAGGAACGGCCCTTAGGGGCCATCTTAACGATATTTTTTTTATGATACGCCGCTAAGATTTTTTTAGTTTTATTTTATTTGCATCTGATCGGTCGAAAAGTGAATCACCCATGAGGCGTTTTGATGTATGATTCGAATTAGAACGAAAAAAACGAATTCGACAAGAAGACTTTAGGGACTTCTTTTGCTCTTCGTGTTATTCAAATCGGGGAGTTCGTCCAACTCGACGTGGCATGCTGAAACCGAAGCAATCCACGCAAACTTGAGCCGTGTGGTCGACTGCTTCACAGGTGAGATCCACCATTCCCGAGAGACAGGCCACCGAAGCAGCCGCAGCGCGAGGTCCGACGGTCCCTAGCACAGAGTATACCATCGGCGGGGCCTAAACAAATTACAAGGCCGTCGAAAACCCAGTTTTTCATCCCTCTTTACCTCGCGAACCACACGAGCACCGACCAGGTCACGACTTCGCTCTGAACATAGGTCGTATCCCCGTCGCTGTTGCCTGCATGGGGCTTCGGGGCTGCGCAAGCTACCCAAGACACCGCAAGAGCGATAGCTTCTTCGGCGGTGCCGGCAGAAACAACCGGCCGCTACCCGCGGCGCCCCGGGGAGGACGCGGGCCCTCGCTCGCCTCGTTGGTTGCCCTCTGGTGTTCGTTGACGCTTGTGCGCAATTCGATCTAAAACCCCCCCCGCTATTCCTCGATAGGACTCAAACGCATATATTTCACGAAAGTCTGTTCGAATCATTTTTGTTTTTTCCCCTATTCGATTATCATGAAAAATGTTGCTCGTTAAGATGGGCCCTAATACCCGACCGCGAGCGAGCTGCCACTGTCTTCAGCGTCAGAATCAGGTTTTTCCGCGTGCGCCCCGATGCACGGCTACAATATACCAGTACGAAGCAAGTTAGGGCGAGACAACACATCGCCCGGTAAATACCTAATCACGAACAAAGAAACACAGGGAAGTATGGGTAGGACCACCGACCGGGGCAAGAGGCCTAATCCAATCCAGTACTTACATTGAATGATCGTCGGCAGCGTGAAATAACACAGTAGAAAGATCGTGACCCAATCCAAGAAACCAAGCTTTGGTACAACGATACGACGTAATCCAGGATTTGCTGGACTTACTCAGAGTTAGAACGCACGAAGCGGCCAGTCTGTCGACGCCTAGCCTACCCTACGAGGACAGGGCAATAGGCATAGATAGGGGAAAAATCTAGACTTCCTCACCCACACCCTACGGGCTTAGTAGTATTTTTTCTGCACGATCATTTCAATCCCAGAGATGGGCGCCGCGCTGAGAGCGCACTCACTGCGGGGTTTCTTCCGGGCGAATCCCACCTGCTCCGTAGGAGGAGACCTCATCCAATCCAATACTTACACTGAATGCTCGTTGTCAGCGTGAAATAACCCTGCAGTGTTTTAAGACAACACGGGGGCGATAGACTTTACTTGAAACCCCTTGAGCTAGTCAAACGGTAAGCACATTGACGAAATGTACCGAATTCTACGCGAGCTGGTGGGGACGGAAGTTACCGGTTTAGTACACCCCAACGGAGGACAGACATGCCCACGTCTTGATCGAGGTTGTTGGCAGAGAGAGGTTTGAGAAATACCGCAATTTTTAGTTGGGGATATGTTAGTTTTTTTTCGTGTGTGTTGTTCATGATTAGATACTTGTCGTTCAGGCCTGTTAGTTGGTCGTGGCCAGGGAGGGTGTTCGATATAGCTTGTCTCACCGACATACCAACAAAAAGTGACGATTACAGATACGAGTAGTCTAATGGAACACGTACAGGTAGACGCTGGGAGGAGGTACGACGAAGAGGAGTTGTTGCTGAGCCGTGGAG
This sequence comes from Nereocystis luetkeana, assembly GCA_031213475.1. NCBI lineage: Eukaryota > Phaeophyceae > Laminariales > Laminariaceae > Nereocystis > Nereocystis luetkeana. The sequence goes on along the minus strand of JARUPZ010001122.1, from coordinate 13,548 downwards.
CGTTGATGCCTGTGGTATGATCAAGGTCGGGATACTTTGCCTCCCTGGACAGGTTTGCCTATTAGATCGGTACTCGTTGGTACTCACGTGTGTTGTTTGCCTAGATATATAAGAGAATCAGCAATTGTTCCTTTTGTGCACGCGGAGACTGAGGCCAAGCTCGTGCCTCGCTGGGAAAACCCCTGGTTTTCCATCTAAGACACGATTCCCAAGTACTGCAAATAAATACGATTCCAGTGCCTGAACCCAGGTACTTACCGGGCGTTCAGCCTAATTCAAGGCAGTATCATAACACTAGCCCACTTTGATGAACCGTATGTGCAGAATTAAGGAAATTTCATGGAAACCCCGATTCCACGAACTATGTATAGAACACGAGTCGAAGATGCGGCTCCTCAAAACCCACTCCCACACCTCTGAACGGCGAGGCAACAAAGCCGAAAAGGTACGACAAAACCAAGAAAGATAGGAAGGAAGCCCTAGCCCTAAGGGGCAGGAATAATCCATCAACAAAAGCCATCGCTATGCCACTCTCAACGGGGGGCAGGGCGAAAAAGACTAATAATGGAAAAGCGAAAAGTGAATACCAAAAACGAGAACAAAAATAACACGGAATACGCCAAGAACCACCTAAGCCCAGCCCACAACTCTGGAAATGCGTCCTGTGCCACAAATGAGTGGCCCGATTACCCAGACCAGCCCCGACACTGAGCGGGGGGGTAAGCAAAATAAAAAACGCAAAAACCATCCCCAACCTAGCCCGAGATAATAAACAAACCATAACACACCGAGCAGAACCCCTCCTGACGCGAAAGCTCGGAAACGTCAAGAGGTAGAAAAAACACCACCCAAACTCAAGGAAAACGACAAGAAAAACAAAATCGAGTGTAGCCGGAAAGTCAGTTATCCACGGCGGCGCCTCGAGATTCATCTACGTGACGCTGGACCCTCCGTAATGCCGACGACGGTACTCACGCGTGTTGTTTGCTTAGAGATATAATACGAGCAGATTTATTCTTTTCGCGCACGCGAAGATTGAGAGCCAAGCTCGTGCCTTGCTGGGAATACCCTTGGTTTTCCATTTAGATTAAGACATTCCTCCCAAGTACTACAAGTACGATCCCAGTGCCTGAACCCAGGTACTTACCAGGCTTTCAGCCTCATTCAAGGCAGTATCATAACACTAGCCCACTTTACCTTTCCACCTTGCCTATGCTATGCCTCGTGTCTCGTTCCGGGACGACATATTACATACAGGGTATATCTTGAATTGTTTTGTCCACACTGCGCTACAACAGTTTGCTCACAGCCTATTGTGGCTGCTGGGAGCGTGTAACCCTTCGCATACAAATCGAAATCGTCAAACTGAAGGACAAACCGTGAAGGAGAGTTCTGTGCTGAAAAACACTCTGGCTTCCCAAGCACCAACTTGAAAGTTCACTCAGTCCGATAAGGAAATACCAACTGTGTGTGAATATAGCCAAACTCCACTTCGGCAGGACGAGCGGCTTGTACTCCACCCAGTGTATACTACATATTAATCAAAGCCTCAGCTGCTGTCACTGCCAAGACCCAAGCACAACACATTCCGGCCTCGCAGTCTGTTCCCGTAGTTTTCCCGTCTTTACCAACATTTTTTCTGTCCCTTCCAGACCAAATTTCACCTCCATCCCCACCTTTCCCGTCGGAACCAACGAATGCTTCCATCCCTTCCCGTCGTAAAATTATTTCCCGCCGGAATCTCTTTCTGTCGTAAAACCTCCCCGCTGGAAAAAAACATCCCGTTCCGTCATTAAAGCCATTGCAACTGAAGTTATCATCCCTTCCCGTTATGTTTTTTTTCCCCGTTGGAAACTACCATCCCTTCTGGTGAAGAAATGTTTCCCGTTGAAAACAGTCATCCGTCCCTGTCAAACAAATAGTTCCGCCATAAATTACCACCCCTTCCCGTCAAGAAATTACTTCTCGTCATAAATTACTCCCGCCTAGAAGATATTTTCTTCCTTGTTGTCGCATCCCTTCACGTCAAACGTTTTAGCCGCAAAAGACCTTCCCGCCCTGCTTGTTTCCCACGGCAAACTACCGAACTTTCTTCCCGTCCAGTCCCGTCACGGGATTTTTGCTACCACGTTAAGTCTTTGATTCATCGATATTTCTTCATGGACTTGGCGGTCCCTCAACCCAAGTGTCATTGACATTCCCCGCATATGGCGGTCCCGCTGTCGAAATACCCCACGGTTGTCCCAAATCCTGCAGTCCCTTAATACAATACAGTATCTTAGAGCTACATCAAAGATTCATATCTCGAACCAGCAGCACTGACGCGTGGCATAGCAGCCGCAGAGGCATCTGCCTCCTTGCCTACAGAGGCTGCCACTGTTGTCTCATCGTTCCCTTGATACTCGAACCTTGTATTTTGAAAACAAGCCACATCACACGCTCATATTTGTGCCATCGGTGTTGATGGATAACGGAGACGATCCCCACGCGCCAGCGGCATGTTTATCTGTTGTAACAGAAGCAGAACCCACCGCTGCCTTCTTGCACTGCCACCCTAACCCCCTGCTTATCCACGCCTTGCGTTCGCAAGCGAGCCGCGCACACCCCATATGTGGACGCCGTCGGTCACTTAAGTGAAGGAAAAATATCCATTGGTAGCGACAACCATGCATCCCAGTCTGGGGCGTCCGTGAAAAAGAGAAAACGACACACCACACCCCAAGAGATCGGAATGGGAACCGTTGCAACCGTTGGGATCACATGTATCCCATTTTTTCACCTGGTTCTAGTAAACCCCCACCCCTGTCTAGCAAAATAAATCTGTGACGGTTCACATTTTTTTCGGGCGCCCTCGTCCCAGTATAAAAAATGTTTCTACCAGTTCCACTGAGACCGAGACCTCCGACGTAAGGACGACTATTATATCCACCAGCACACCACGTGTTATGCGTTCATGCGTTCGCCCACGCAGTGATGGGTGTCTGCTACAAACGTATGATTTTCTTTGAGATAGGAATGTATGCCAACGTTCGAAATTATCAAAGACACAGCTTCAGCATTAAACTTGCCCAGTTCTCCAGTGCTCATCGGAACCTGAAAAGCGCCCACCTTGGCGATCGGGTGCGGCAGGGAACCACGTATAAATCACCAAACGGATGCGAACCACAACCAAGATGATTCGTTGCTCTTGGTTATTCGAGGATCGCTCGTGTCCAGGTTTTTTATGTCCTTATCATGCTCGCACGCCTGAACCCCAGTGCGGATACAGGAGAGACAGAGCCACCGTCCATTGGAAACCTGACTGAGCACCCGCTTTCTGTAGCACCGATACTCCCTCACAACACATATATGCCTGAATAACCGACCGCACCAAGTAAGTGTCGACCGGAACGAGCAGCGTCATTGCCACCACGACAGGCAGCTATAGTCACACTGCTAGAGAAATCCACTGTCGTACCATCAAAATACCTGAGACAGCTGCTGGTAAACTTGCCCTCGGGATACGCCGTCAACACGCAGCTTATATGAACACGGGGGATAGTCATATACAAATCAAATGCTACACGTGGTGCGCAACGTTGCGGGTTCACTCATATCATTCTTCACTACCTTTCGCAACTCTCCTGGTGCGCGCCCAGATGCGGGAGGCACGGTGGATGCTTGGCTCTTCTTCTACTTCCGGTGCACACAATCCTTTCATCATCAATATCGTCTGCACAGCTACAGTGAAAACCATGAATATATTTGCCGCGATGAGCAGAGCCGTGACTGCCGATGAATTCCGACTTCCCTCGACCGCAAGGTCAACTTTGAGAAGAAGGGCAACATACATGCTGGCCAAAATGATGCCGTTCCCCCACCGATATAACCACATATCGCATTTCGATTCGAAGGGGGAAATAGACTCCGAAACAAACATGAAAACTACCGCCAGAAACAGAACGATGGCAACTTGTTCTGCACTATCCGGGAGAATAAAGACCGCCGCTCCTGTGAGCACAATCCTGCGCCCGCACTCAACGACCTCGTAGTAGTAACTTGATGGGTTGTATGCAGCCCAGAGGCAACGGTATGACTGAAGCTGCGGCATAGTTTCCCTTCCGGGTTTCTGCAGTTCCCGACGATTGAGTGCCAGCCACCACGCAAAGAAGGCAGGAATGCCGACGGGATAGACGCACACCATCAGACTGGCGTATACAAGGTAGGCCGTGTGCGTTTTGGTGTAGCAGGTAATACTGTAGTCCACACGAAGATAAGCGTTGCCATCGTCCAAAGGATCACAGACGAACGTCTGGAATATAATGAAGGAGACGGAAGAATACACGAAAAACACTACAAATAGACTAGCCGACAAGTGCTTGTGTTTCACAGTAGCCCCCCCCCTGGTGGAGTTCTGGTTTCTCTTCTTGGAGATGAAGAAAAGGCCAACACAAGCGAGAAGTATGACCAGTGGCGCCACTGTAGAAATGACCAGTCGATCGTAGAAATCCGTCGCAAGCAAGCAGGAACTGGACAATATGGATCCAATATCGAAGTTCACAAGCACCATCCTCTCGAGAAAGGCCTCGTACGCGTCGGGGTACACAGCTCCGGCGATGTCAGTGAACTGCAGATGGAAACAATTCGGGAACGAATACAAGGTGTTGGTGGGTCGATCACGAGACTTGAAGTACATTTCATAGGCCACAGGGGAGACATCGTTTTTGTGGCATGTGGCCAGGGGCATGACGACATTTTGCACAACAAATTTAACCACACAATAGCAAGATCTATTCAATATCACATTCTTCTGGGTAATTTAACCACCTCTTTGAATATCTCGAAAGTTCTAGCCCTAGGCTGAACTGCCGTCCTCGCGTTTTATCGTTCATTCGTAGAGTCGAAGGCTTCGCATTCGATGACCGTAAAGTGGATGTATTATACCGTCTAGAAAATCCGGTGTTTCCTGCACCGGTCAAACACTCATCTTGTGGTATCGTCTTCAGGCTCTTACGTACGCCCGAAGAGTCTGCGAACTCGTATGGACAGAACGTTGCATGGAACGGGAACGCCTACTGCGAACATTTAGTCTAGCTGTAGAGTGTTTTACTGGTTTTATGGCAATCTTTCGTACCCCTAATATCATTTTGTGAACAGTGACTGCCCTCTTCACACCGATACCCTAACATCAGAAGCGGATGGGATCGAGTCTGTTATGCTTGATAGCACGCACCTGGACAACAATCTGCAACACCACCACGACGATCCTGATGGCAGACATCGGGATTGCTTTCACCAAAAATTTGCGAAGATGTGATAGATTCCCGTGCAAGCAATTTTGTGGTTCGTTTTGTGTCTCAACGGCCCGATCTCCCTCGATTTGGAGAAGATCTGAAACTACCACCAAAGCCACGATCAAAGCAAGAGCCAGAATCGTTGTCGAAAAGCCCACTGCCATTCCCTTGTTCTCTCCCGAGCACTTATGGCAGCGGCTACTTGATCCTGGTGCGTAGCCCTCTGCACATACGGCACAATCTGCATGGTGAGAACACGAGTGCATGGTAGTTTAGCTGAGGGTGGCACATTTAAGACATCTATTAATAGTACCGAACTTACGTATATTTGGGGTACGGTCTCGGATAAGCCGCGTCCATACCCCCGAACGTTCCTATAGTGAGCTGCCAGGGGTAGAACAGTGCCACGATAAGTTCTATGATCAAGTGGTTTACCAGCAGCGTCCTTACATCATTGAGGTTTGTACCACAGCATGGGTTGGCCACACCCTTCTGTTCCGGGGTGACCACATCCATCTGTTCTTCGGAATTGACTTACATGGACCGCGGTAGCCGACAGCGCAGTAGTTGCTGGAGTTGACACCCCCAATGCAAGCACCCGTCTGGTAGCATTCGAGCACGATTGGGCTCTCAGCATGGGTGCGATAGTACCCCTTCTGGATGTCAAACGTTTGGAGAGTGATGGCTGCCGACGAAGGCCTGACGCCTTCGGGTATCGGCTCGCAGGTGGGAAGCGTCTCTCTATCAACCGTCACGTTGCTCAGGTCACTGTCACACCCGTCCAGACATTGACCACATGCCAGTTCGAAGCGGCAGCTATCAGGAAACGTCTGTCGAGAGCGAATGCGATGGAGCATACGACCAATGGCACACCGTCTAGTGAGTGCAGCATGCATCTGTTTCTACATATTCATATGTTGCTGACGTGCCTCGGATCCATCCACATCACTTAGGCAATACCAGGTACGGAGTACAATAATTATCGAAAGTGAAAACGTCTTCAAAGATAACATGTACCGGTGACCCATGTCACGTAACCCGGACGACTTTGTGTCGAACGTCAACAGTACTTAAAGCACGCCTAAATCCGCCACGATGTAATGTTGTCGCACTGTGTACGTGCCTACTGGCGGCTATCTCTACGTTACGATGCAACCGAACGCCCGATAACCAATTAGAGGACTATTATACTGTATATTGCCTCCACGATACAGGTTCCAAAATTTATATGTATATATAACCGAGAAAACGTGACATTTCGTCATCTATATATTTCACAAACGGAAGTTTTAGTTGGTGCATGCTCACCTCTTTCGTGTAGCTATACGTTTGCGGGGGACAACTGAGTATGTTGCCGTCGAAGGTCACGTTCGAAAGCACCATAGCAGATTGAATATTTTGAATTGCTAAGCCGCCATCCCTGGCCGTGTTCTCGGCAAACACCGTGTCGGTTACTTCCGTTGCGCCGGTGTTTAGGAGAGCTCCACCCAAGTCCTCTGCAGCACGGTGGGTAATTCGCAATATACCGGTGTCAGCATTCAATCTGGAGATTCTACCCAGAAATATGGGTGACCATGCGTTGCCGTGGTTTGCCCAGCGCAATATTCGGGAGAAAACGTAATATCGCGCGCATTCAGCGTACTATAGCACTTACTTGGCGTCAGAAGTGTTGCCCCTGAGAAACCCCGCACACCATTGGTTATAATGGGATCTTCACAGAACACTTTTAATTGAAATCGCTGGGCGAAGATCATGCTTGTGGTGGTGATGCGGATAGCCATATATATTACCAAATAATTGGCGCGGCTGACAAGCAAAAGCGATCGTTTCCCGGGACGACGACTTACCAGCAATGTTGTAGCGAAACACGGAACCTTGAAGGAACCTCTGCCCCTCGCCGCTCAAATACAAGGCGCCGCCATGTGTAGCTTTGTTGTACTCGAACCGACAGTGCTGAAATTCCGCTGCCCCCCACACCGTGGATACCAGAGCGACAGCTCCCCCGGAACCGGCTTCATTGAAAGAAAACCTTACACCGCTAATGTTAAGATTGGTAGGGTTCGCGATCGATACTGCTCCTCCGTAGTCAAATGCAGTATTCTCGACGAAGGAAATCGTCTCGATGGAGTACAGTTCCAACTGCAGGGCGGAACTTACTGCGCCACCTGAGCATTTGAAGACCCAAACATATCGCCGAACGAGTTGAAAACGGGGATTCATGTCAATACCAGTTTATATATATATCATACGAGACTGACGATCAATGGAACCAGTTGCGTACTTGCGCCGTTATTCTTTAAGAAAAGCTGAAATTGTCCACAGCATTCTCAGGATATCCAGCCGTTGCAAGACCTCATTTACCGATGGAAATTCAACAGCGTACACACTAGCCGGAAAATTAGAAGCTACATAGTGTTCTCACGCATCGCGACATTGAAACTGCACCACCAAGGATGAAGCATTTCCCACCACTAGTGACTCTCGAAAATAAACTTAGGGTTAGAATGAGTAAATATCCCAGTAGCTCTGCTATCATCTGGCGCGTACAGCAATCATTTCAGCAAGTAATAATAATAGAAGATGTGGCTTCACACACACGTATACGTAGCTGTATTCGATACTCCAACAACGAAACACACCCTTCATCCCATGCGCTGACTAGTGCCAGATGTCGGGATACCTGCGCATTGGCTGGCACACTGCGTACTTCTCTTATCGCCGTACCTCCTGGAAGGGTACCGGTCGATGAAGTCTCCGCCTCCTGCGTATTAGTGCCGATGACGAGGCTGGTGTCGGTAGTCTTGATTGCTCCTACCAAACGGTGTGAAGATAAAACTTAGGGTTAATACGGTGTCCCGGTTTGCAAAGGCTTAGGGTTACGGTTAAGGAACTCCTACCAAATAAATGGTGTGTACTGTAGGCTAAACAGTTTATACGACGCCCCGGATTACAAAGGCGTTGGGTTGCAGTCAGGGAGCAAAGCGACCTACTGTAGGTAATTTGTTTCTGGGGGAAACACCGCTTCTTCAGTGCGAAGTGCTTACAGACGTCTGTACAGTCTGCTGTGTACTTGTGTACAGCTTGCCGCGTTTTCTGCTCCGTTAATTCCGAAATAATTACGTGACCGTTTTCCACATACATACCCGGAATGTATAACAACAGCAGATGAGCTGGAGCAAACGCGTTTGGACCTGTTTCGTCGTAGGCCGTCTCGGGTTGGCCGTGATCGCCATTCTGCGACTCTGGAGGGTGTTGCCGCCATATGTTTCGAATGCGGTGGGGTTTCGCTTGTTGAACACCCACGGCCTGCTGCAAATATGGTGCCGTCTTTTTACCACCCAATTAATAACCCTTTTTCATCTAAAGGCCCGAAAGCTTCTTTATTGAAGGGTGCTTACGGGCTCCCGTTTTCTAAGCAGTGTGCCTTTTTGTTCTGTTCTGTCTGTCATATCCCTGATCGAGGGAGCTGCACGTGATCTAAGTCCACAATCCCAGCGACTACAGAACAAGCAGCCGAGCTTGCTCTATTGCATGGGGCTTGTTTGATGAAACTGCCGCTGCAGTAGGTTTGGTGACAATAGGGTTAGGTTTGGATGGAGTGATATTAAGCTTTGTGTATATTTCGAAATCGCGGTATACTGCTTGCATCCTACTGCCTTGCCTCATTTACCTTTCTACTATTAAACTGGTATTGGAGTCGCGAGGTCGTTTTCAACCTTTTGACAAACAAATACTTCACATTCCGCGGTGCATATAGGCGTCCATCTGTGAAACAGTCTCCAGTGTTCGTCTGCCGTGTACTGTCAGCCGTACCGCTTTCAACATCGATTGCGGGAGCTGTAAGTTACAAATTTCTACAGACCCGGCATCTACAGCAGCGGCCGAGTTTGCTCTAGTGCGTGGCAGTTGGTCGGTCGCAGGCCTGGTCATTACGGTCGCAATGCTTCTGTTGCTGATGGCCATGCTGATATATATTTCTTAATGTGGCTGGGTTTACGTTTGTGTTTATCTGTCTGCTTCAAGTGAGGAGCAACCTTGCCTGCTTAACCCCTGTACTACAGCAGTATGACACATGTTTACCCATGACAAGTTGTTCTCGAGCATATGTTTAGGCTCCGCATGATCCGAAATGCCGCGGAACCCAGACGAAACAAATGACGGCTGATATTTTGTGAAGAGCAATCATATGCCTGGTACGTTAGATGCGGGGGAACGTCGCCGAATACTGGAACGGCACTGTCCCTCCAAGCACTAACTAACACACCGACACGCGTTTTTTTTAGCGTGAGCAAACGCGTCGCATATTCCGGGTGCAATCATGCGAAGAACACTTGAAAAATACAGTATATATATGCGTGTATGTGTGCGACAGACAGAAACTCGGCTTCCAACTACGAGTATTGATACCGTCCTATGTCGATAGGACGTACAAATGTACGGCGTTTTAGCAGCACATATTGCAGGTGTAACCTCAACCGCAGGCAACAAGATCCTAGAGACTTTAACTACAAACGCACGTCTACCACTGAAGAGAAATCGTGCACGTTTTTATTCACGCGGGCCTGTGCAAATATATATGTGAGAGCTTGTTCATGGTGACAAAAGCTGGGGGCAACATGCCATGTGAACGTTTGCGGCAGTCGCGCGCCCCATCGTAGCTTGACGCGGTTCTTTCGAACGTGAATCTTCTATTGGGAGGCTCTTGAGAATATTTGGCCAATATTTTCTACCACCAGCAGACTAAAGTGGTGGGCACAATACAACCAATCGAAGATACATGCACGATAAAGCATACCAGGTATAAAATGTTGATTTTAACTTATTATGGCTGTATATATGATGCACCTAGATCTTGTCTTCGTAAATCAACGTTTTTCTATTGCTCACCTCCGTCGCGAATAGCTGAGTTGTTGACAAATGTGGCGTTTTTAAAGATGTGAATGCCCGACTTCTGGGCAAGAATAGCACCTGCAGTCAGGACCGGTTTGACGAAGGCAATCATGATTGGCTTCGGATGACACTTGCCACGCTCAAAATGGGGTACATCGTGCATCTTCGAGCGATTTGCCGAAATAAATGGCAACCGATTGTACCATGCAAGCGGACCATGTAGACTCTTTCAACACTAAGCGGCAAAATATGTTAGATCCAAAAACATATAGTTTTCACGTTGGACAAGGTTGGTTATGTATGTACGACGAACTAAGGCCACCTAGCGTCACGTCACGATCCCAGTTAATCCTACTAATCAACACAAGTAACACCCAAAGGCCGTGGGCATGAACTAACTCACCTTCTCTCGTGTTGAGAATTGCAAACATATGCATCAACCCGCTCGAAGTTAAAATATTCCCGAGCCCGTTGCGGCACTGCTGCCGCCACACTACACCCGACGGGCGCCTACCGATAGTAGTTTAGGCTGCCGGGGTTCTCAGCACTACCGTCCTCAACCGCCCCCACCGCCGGACCCTCATCGCTGACTACACCTACACAGCGGGGTGAAGTCGCCCAAATATAATTTCGACGAAACGCAATAACCTCTGTTGCCGCCGACACGGCGATGAGCGCCTGCATAGTTAAAGCATCGACTATTTCACTCAGTAGGCCCCCAAATAGACGGGTTTAGACTATACGCTCAACCAGCACGATTTTGTTTGTTCGTCAAGACCGATAGTCACCTCTTCTTCCTGAATTCCTGAACCGGCCTACAGACAGCATCGTGCTGCACCCGTGAAAACAGCGTATGACCTTGTTCCACCACAATCGAATACATACCTGATACCGTTCTATCAGATGCTTTTCGACGACCGATTTATCAAACAGTTGTGTCCGCTCCCCTCTTTGCCCAATGCAATCACAGTAATCATACTACCATTCTTTTGCGCCAATTCACAGCCAAATGTGTTCATTGCAACCGATGCCGCCTATGTTTTCCATGTTCGGAAACCTAAGTCATCAACCTGGCGGTCACGGTGTAAACGTACCGCCAAACAGCAGTCGACCCACTTTTACGCATCTCCGTTGACACACTGATGCGTCCATGGGGTCTATGGTTGCCACACTCGTCTTCACGAAGGTTGGCGGTAGCTTGGAGACGTCATGCTGTTTTCAAGTGGATGAATGTGCACGTAACGTGTGTGTTTACTACATACAGGGGTTGTTTCGTTGCCTCAACCCAACACAAGCCGCAAAACAAAATCCACTGAACGATACGTTTGATCTGGCACTTCTCTGCCGTTCCAGAAGGATCCCAGGACCACAAGAAACGTCTCTAGCCTTAAGTAGTATCGACTACAGTTAGTTCGCTACGTACGTCCCTAGCAGTAGTAAATTGGGAGTGAAGGCAACTTGACCTGATACTTGTACAAACCTGAAGAACAACATCATTGACGATGAAATATGGCGTATTACGTTGCAATTAGTGCATGAAATACCCTGCTTAATACACTCTGGCAATGTTGAGCCTGTCGTGTACTGCACACAACGCGTAGTCGCCGCGCTTACATGGACCCTACCAAAATTTTATCGTTTAATAAATTTACCGATTAGGATTTACAACCCATCAAGCAAGAGAGAATATCAAAGCATGGATCGTGGCCAGCCGGTCTACTGAACCCTCGCCACTGACGGGTGCCCTAACCCTAACCTCTACCGCATCGTGAATTAAGCTTGCTCGACCAAGAGTCAGACACTAGCAATCCTAACCTGCCTTACTTCTCGTGACGGCTGGGGGAGAGTAAATGAGTCATGGCTACTGTAGCTTAGTGCCCAACGTCCCCCCTGCCCGTTTTCACCTCCGTCGTAACCTAAATTATGGGAAACGTAGATAGAGCCATCAACTTTGATGTCCGATCCAGAGGAGTAAAGAGCCCCACCTGTAGATGGGAGGGTGCAAGCGTGAGAGATTTTAGCATATTATCTAGCACTTCGCGTTGTTAGCTATTATCCATGGTAAGGGGAGGATCCCGTTATATGTTTCCTAGGACAATTTTGAACGGATAATATATATGTGACGAACAGAAATAATTAAAAAGAAATAATCTATTGGAGTCGACAACGCATCAAGCTACGCTACGGCATGCGCCCAAAGTTACTACTGCACTACGTTCCCTAACAACGTGGTTTCAGTTTAAGACTACTGCTGTTGGTAACCAACTCAAGCTCACGCAGAGGGAGATAACCCAAGGCTCAAGTAGTAAAAAATTGGTGTGTGTGTTCGGAACTGCACGTGCCTCATTAGTTATTATTTCGGCGGCAACCTTCAACCATCGCTGGCGACACGGGCGCTCTCGACGGACAAATACCTCGTGTGTGCCACTACACTACTAGTGGCCGCGGCTGCCTCTGTACCAGCGGGTAGTCTCTACATTTAGAATTGTAGTAAGCCCAAAACCGGTTCATTCTATAAATGTATGGGCTACAACTACTAGTACTGCCGCGTCGCGTGTATTTTATTTTTTTAAGTCGGAGGTTTTTAGTTCGCGGGAACGGTGCTAGTTCGGTTTGGGTGTGGTTTCTGTGGTTCGCAATGAGCGTCTTTGAACCGTGCTCCTTTACGCTGGAACTGGCATTACACCAAGGCATAATAAGCAGTCTACAACCTTTAACTACATCAGATCTAATCTTCCCCTCTAAGTTGGTCCATCTATGATACTGTTCACAATGATTTTTTGCAGCTATGCGCATTTATGATGTATCACTCAGCATTTATTTCACAGTATGCCACTTCACTTAGGGTATGTTGGGACCTGTAGGCTGGAACTGATCGATCATTTAAACACGGGCAGGAGGTGCGTATATGGGCGAAACATGCATATCATTACGTCTCAAGGGGAAATATGGTATTGCAAGCCCAACGAAAACATAAATGATCGACGTGTCATTCACCTGTAACACGGCATGCTTCGCGCGACAGTGTCACCACAGCATGTTCGATGACATGGCCCCTGCAGCAGGTTTGATGCAATACTGTCACTACATGATGCTTCGTGCAATGTCTCACCTCCGGGCGAATTGGCTGTGTTGTGCGTAACTGAAGTGCGGCTGCCGATATATATCTCCGATTCAGAGACATAAAGGGCACCTGTTGCATGGCAAAGGATGTTGTTTTTGTAGCGAACTACGAGCGCGGGGTATCTTGTTTCTGCCATCCATTTTCTAGAGCAAAGGGCCTGCAGTTTTTCATCAGCTGATTCGAACAAACACATAGGGCATCACCAAAGCACGCGTGCCCGCAGCCGAGTTAACCGATTTCGTTCTAGATATATCATAGACT